>RPOG01001566.1:0-129538 GCA_008086565.1 Thalassoma bifasciatum
GATCCTGCCTCTGGACTGTATCATAAAAGCATATTCAGCAGCAGAGACATTGGTTTTGCCAAATGAACCTCTCATGATGAAAGCAATTTAATTGATTGGCTGGAGTCATAAGTTGGAGCTTTAACAGAGCGACTATCTCACAGCAACAATAAAAGATGAACTCCGCCCTCTATCAAAGAGATCATCAGTAATGTGTCTCGGTGGCTCGGTTAGCCAAAGAGCCTCACGGTAATATCAGAGTGCGGATATTCAATCAGGCGTTGAACTCTGGCACCGACACGCTCTTCATGCACTCTTTGATATTGATGTGTTTGTGATTATGCTGATGGAAGTCGGTCAGGAGCTCAAGGAGCCAGCAGGAGGATCGGTACACACTGTCCTTCCTCTCCCCTCTACAGTGTGACGCACAACATGTGAGCCCTTTGCCACATGAGTGTACTATAACTACAGAGCCAACTTAGAACATGAGGAATATACTGAACACTCACGACTATACAGATGCTGATCAATTAACCCTGTGGTGTATAGTGGTCACTACAGTGGACACCTATTTAAAAGTTATTTACTCCTAAATTCAATGGTTCATATGGTGGAAATTCCTATTCGCCTGTGTCAGGATATTGTCATTCTTCTTAGGGCCTGAAAAAATGTTTTCCAGTTTTTTTTTTTTTTTTCCAAAACATATACACCTCTGGAAAAATAAGAGACCACTGCAAATTTTCAGAAATCAGCATCTCTACACATATGACAGTCATTCCATTGCAGTGTCTGTTGAATTCCAACATTAACACACCTATTTCTACTTAATAAGATACTGATGAGGTGATCACGTGAAACAAATCTTATTTAACTATGAAATGTATAAAAACCATTGCAGTGGTCATCACTCCTCTGTGAAAGACTGGAGGAGAGCATGAGAGATGCTATTGCAAATCAGGGTTATTCTACCAAATATTGATTTCTGAATACTTTCTAAGTTAAAACAATAGTAATGTTTTGCTTAAAATTGAAAATGAACTTGTTTTTTTTTTTGCATTATTTGAAGCCTAAAAACAGTGGGCTTTTTTTTTTTTTTTTTTTTTTTTTTTTTTTTTTTTGACCATTTTTCATTGTCTGCAAATAAATGCTCTAAATGACAATATTTGGGATTTGGGAGTAATGTTGTCAGTAGTTTATATAATAAAACAAAATGTTCATTTTACTCAAATCAAATACCTATAAACAGCAAAATCAGAGAAACTGAAAAATTTGCGGTGGTCTCTTAATTTTTTACAGAGCTGTATATATTTTTTAAAAATGTTATAGACAAACATTTGAGGGTGAAAAAGAGTATAAACTATAAATTATTCAGTGATAAAATAGATAAAAGTGAGTTAAAATGTTTTAAGAAAAAGATTATTCATGAAATTACAAAAAAAAAAAAAAAAAAAAAAAAAAAAAACAAAGAAAAGAAGTCAACCAATAAAAAAGGACATATTTACATTGAATGTTCGGTTACAAATATTTTGGAACAAAAATGGAAAACTTTTTTTCATGCCTTAAGACAAATAAAAACACTCAAGGGCAGAATCCTGACACTGACTTTCATAATTCATGCATCAGAGGTTTAATTTATCATTGAACTGCTCATTAACACAAACACCCAATCAGCGAATAACATGGCAGCTACTTAAAGCATCTAAGCATGGAGGCATAATGGTGGAATTTTTCCACCGACTTATGCCTCTCTTTAATTCTGTCTTTAGATTGCCTCAGTATACGTCAGAGTCCTAAACCCTGTATTTGGTCTTACAGTTGAGTTATCTTTGTACAGCGTCAGTGTGGCTCCAGCCTGAGTGGGATCACAGACACACACTCTGGTGTCCTTGAGACAGTTGCTCACACTGCATTGACATTGAAAGCTGAGCTGAAACTATTGGCCTATTAGACAGATATGATAAAAACACAGAGTGGTCTGTTAGAACAGACTCTGCATTACACTCACCCTGTGTATTGAACTGAGAAAAAATAAACCCGGAGAGAAGTGAATTTAACTTAATTGATTCCCTGAAATCAACAATACAAATTTGAGTTAGTGTCTCCACAAAAATATATATATATTATTGAAGTCAAAAAGTATTTGTTCAAAATACAAGACTGTGAATTATTTTAAGGGACATGAAAAATTTAAGTCATGCGAGGCAATTTTTTTCAGTTCATCCACCCAATAGGAGACCATCTTGTTATCTTTACTGTTTCATTTGGTACTTCTAAAACTGAACTTAAAGAGATTGTATGCAGAGTTTTCATAAAAAATAGTTTTGTTTTTTTCTGGAATAATTGTTTAATAATAATAATACATTTTATTGTAAAATATAAAAGCACACACCCTGAACTTGCTCCAATACATCTTTCTGATCTCCTCAGTCCTCTCATGCTGAATCTTCACCTTCAGTCCTTCACGAAAGCTTTGTTCACTGTCCAAAAAAAATGAAGGCTGAGGACCAAAGGTGACCTTTGACCTCTTCTGTCAGAGCTCCCATTCTCTGGAACAAATGACCTTCAGGACACCAAAACGGCAGACTCTTTTCCCTCTTGGAATCTCTGTAAAAGAGTTCGGAAAATTTGGCCAAGCATCTGTTTGTCCTTGAATGCTACTTTTATTTAATCCTTCTTCTAACTTTTTTTTTCAGCAGTATCATGAGCAGGATCTTAAATCCTGTATCTTTTGTTTTTTTAATTGTTTGGATCTTTAATTTTTATTTATTTTTCTGATGTTTTACTTCCTTTATTATATTGTTTTTTCTTCCAATCCTTCCTAGGTTCATTTTTCACCTCTATTGTACTTTTTCTGGTTAATCTTTACTTCATAAATCACTTTGCAATGCTGTTTTAAAAGGTGCCATATTGGTAGATTAAATTACAGTTGTTAATATCAATAATTCCAGCAAGACAACGCTCCATGTCACAAAGCTCAAATCTTCCCAAACTGTTTTCTTCAATATGACGATGAGTTTCCTGTTCTCCAACGACCTCCACAGTCACCAGATCTGTCTAATAGAGCTCCATTGGGACGTGGTGAAGTGGAAGATTCTCATCATGGATGTTTCGCCCACAAATCAGCACCAACTGTGTGATGCTGTCATGTCAATCCATGTCAATAATTGACGAGTACAATGCAAAATACATTAAACACTGTGTGTTACAAACAAGCTGTCGTAACAGATGTTGAGCATAAAGAATTTATAGCTTGTGTCTAATTCCTTTTCAGAGAAGTAGTCATTAAAGTGATGGATGGCTTTGGATGCAGGATGATAAATGATGGTAATCAAGTGTAAAGATACAGAAAGTCAAGATGCCAAGTTTTAAGTCAATTACAGCATCAAACATATTAACAAAGTTAACACAGGAAGAAAAACTTTTAAAGAGTTTTCTTTTTTTGTCAGGGACTGTGAAACTTAAAATATAATATATACTATATGTGTTACATTTCATGAATTTTGTGTCTTGATAGCAGAAGAATAATTGCACTACAAATGTATTTTTTTTTTTTTTTAACTTTTTTCAAAGTTCTTAAAGAAAATCAATTAAAGATAATTACACTCAGAGGCAGGAAAAGTTTCTCAATTATAAAACAATTAACAGTAAGGAAATCTCTTCAGAGGTCTTCTGTGACAGAGCTGATAATAAAGATTTACACAAGGGTTCAGCACAGATACCTCAGGAGTCAGGAAAATAAATTGACAATTTTTCAAAGTTCAAAAGTTGCTCTAAACCAAACTTTTCTAACTTCATTTCACCAGAACGGAGTTATCTGATGAAACTGTTCAGTTCTAATCTGTGTGTGAAGGTTTGTATTTGTCTGCTTACAAAGAGATCAGTACCATGAACAGGGACTGCAACACAAACTATTAAACCTTCACAGCAAAAACTGAAATCTGAGCAAGTGTTTGCATCTTATTTTAAGAAAAAAAAATATGATCGTTGTTATGAGCCATTTTCGCTTGCCAAGTCCAGAAAAATGTATTATTTCAAGCTATATAAAGCTAAAACTAATGCCTGGGCTGCTTGTAACAAGCCCAAAAAATTGCCAAAGAGCATTAAAGAAAAAAAAAAAAATTGTGGTATTAGGACATCTTTCTATTTTCATTAAACTTGATGAGCAAATTTTTCTAATTCCATCGGTAGATTTTTTTAAAGCAATTACAAGCAATTCAGACCACATTTTTGTCTTTAAATAACTTGAAATTAGACATTTCTCTAGACTTGTTAGTCAATTGTGGCTCATAGCAAGTATAATAAGACAATTATTGCTTAAAACAAGACATAATGACTTGTTAAGATTTTATTTTTTTGCACTGATGGTAGTAGACATACAGGTATTCTTACAAAGGTTTTCAACCTCCACTCTTAACACTTCACCCAGACTCTCAGCATTGTAGAAAAGAGCTCAGTCATTGGAGTTATGACAGCGCACATGTACAAACACAAACAGCTGTTAGAGCTGACTGACAGATGATCCACCATTTATCACCTGATGCCATCATCTTCATGTGACGCTCTGGAGGACAGACGTCTCATTCCTCTTCAAACAAATCTCCTTTTTCCTCCTCTCTTCATTTCCTGTGAATCTCTCCTGTGCATCTCTAGTGAGAGGGACAGAGGTGCCGGTGAACGATGGAAGCTTTGAGACACAACCATTGACAGGCCTCCAGAAGGCTGGCCAATCAGAGGGAAGGGGGTTTGTGGAGCAGGGAGCCTTAAAGAGACAGTAGATAAAATGGAGCGGTTTAGACTGAGGCTGAAACAAAGGGTTTTCTAATACACCAGTGGGAGAAAAATAGGGATTTTTATTGTAGCTTTTAGTCATTTTAAACTGCTACAGGGGCACCAGAGGGATAGTACAAAGCCTAAAAAAGCACAGTACATCCTCTTTAAAGAATCTACCACCCAAAGCTTGAACTCTAGTTAAAGGGAGAGTATGCAGAATTATCATAAAAATTAAAAATTTAGTTTTTACTGGGATAATCCTGCTCAATCGTCGTCTCAGGGCCTCTGTACTTGTGTGTCAGTATCTGTGTGTGTGTGCCTCACCCCCTTATAGACCCCCTCCTTGTCTGTTTTGTTAATATTAAGCCAGACTCGGGACGCTTCTGGGTGGAGAGCAGGAGTTTTTATGGGTGATGACCAGCCAATCACAGCGCGCCCAGTGTGCATGTGCCTTTGTGTGTTGTTCATAGCAAGTGGGAAATGCTATCCTGAGCGAACCAGGAAGTCAGGTGTACGACTCTGGAGTTTCTCCCACGTGATGTTGCAGGTGATCTCAGGGCTGTTTTTACCATCCATGGTGTGTTTATGAAGCTACGACTGTTAGCCTTTCTATTAGTGGGGCAGTGAGCATGCACAGCTGCTGACGCTGAGCCACGGAGGAGGAGACGAGTTTGGATGCTGTTTGTAATCAGAGAAACAAAACCTATCGAAAATTTCTGCATACTTCCCCTTTGAAATGCTTTTGAGAAAAGGATTTAAAAACGTGACCATTCTCAGGCAGTATGTGTTTATTTTTATTAAAAAGTGATGGGATCTATTACTTGCAGTCTAATTCAGATCCAATACTTAAGTATACACACACATTGTGCATCAATTGAAAAAAAGAAAACAAAACTTATTCAACCTAACACTTTCCTTTTACTTTCCATAGTGGAGTTCTCACTGCAGCGTGTCACTGGAATTGATCGGGCTGCAGTTAATTACATACAGAGCACTGAAGTGTCCCAAAATATAGAGCAAAGATGACCTTCTCGCCCCTATTAGCCTTGCCTGGAAATCAATACGTGAAGTTGAGGGAATAAGGGAGTCACCACTGTTGTTATTGGGTCTGCACCTGGAGATGAGCTGAGCTAAAGTCCCTGTAAATTGCTTTGGGATTATTAAAAGGTTCTGGTGGCAGAGCCTTTGGAGAATAACACCTTTGAGGAGAAGAAAAGGGAGCGGGAATAGAGTAAAGTAGAAGGAGTAAAGGAGTGAAAGAGAGAGATAAGTTATCTCTGGATCTGCTGATGAGAACTCCTGTCCCTCCTTCGCTGTATTCCACCAAGACATCTAATTAAAGGGACCCTGAAATAGGGGTGACTACAGCTGGCCTGATTATAAAGTGAGGTTATTAATCTAGATTCCACATCTGGTAAAGACCTGGGAGAGTTGGAGAGAGCCATGCTAGCTCTGCTCCTTTAAATGACATGTAGGGATTTTCTTTTTCTCAAAGTTTCTTCTACTCAGTTCAAACAAAAGTCAAAAGTTCACCTCAGTCATACGTCTGTTTGATAGGAGTGTGAAGAGTGAGACTAAAGGACGGAGATGTCGTGAGTTCACTTATTGTTTTGTTTTTTTTTGAGAAAACCTTGAAGTCGTCTTGAAGCCTTGAAGATGAAAATGTGCCATTAGCTACCTGGTTTTCCAAAAGTTTGATATTTTTATGCAGGTGCTTGAAGGCTTTTACAACACATGCACAAAGCTTCTTCACTGTCTTTGTAAAAGAAAGTTTGTCAACAGCAGTTTTTTTGCCAAATAATCAAAGCCTAAGTCTGTTGGTGCAGCTGGTCTGAGATGCATTTTTTTTTACCCAGTTAGGAAAATATGAACAAGCTAAAAGAGTTTCTGATGCATAACAAAACCTGGTGCGCAAACCTCCAGGGATGATTTCAAAGGCAGGATAATGACACAAATCTGTCTTTAAATATTTCATTACACAGAGAGTATTCTGCTTTCCTGAATTTTAAACATAAGAAGCAACTGAGCTGGATGTTCAGACTAAACATGTTGATTTTCAAACCTTTACATATTCATATGTTTCAGAAATCTCTGAATTTCTCTGTAAACTGATCAAAACAATCTTTTCTGTAGCACAAGATCTTAGAGAGATCTTTACAAGACTTTTGAAGTGATGAGGTCATCACTTATTGGCTTAACTGTTTAAGACCCATTGGAGTGGTGGGCCTCAAACACTAAGGTCTGTCCATAGCTATGCCCAGAAAAGGCCTCCAAAGTGCTGGCCAACCAGATGGATGGAGGTAACAGAGGGACAGAATAAAGCCTGAAAAAGTCACAATACACCCTCATGAAGGTTGTATTTGAAAGTAACCCCCGGATGACGAATTATTCATTTTTTACATTTATGAAGGTTTCAAGTGTTAAGGTTTCAAATCAGTTGAAACACTATGACCCAAAAGTTGACTGAGACAGAGAAGCAGTAAAATGTTTTTATTTTTCTTTTTGTATTGTAATGAGATGACAGTGATCCAGAATTCTGAGCATGTGTGTGATGAGCAGGAGTGAACATGAGGCTGAGCAGAGGTGAAGGAGACTCAAGGAGACACTGGAGGAAAAGGTGAGACATGGGTAACATTTTGCCCTCTATGTGTTTTATATATTAAAGTGAAGTTGGCAACAATACATAAAAATCATTTATTTACATAGAAGGTATTCATGCTTTTATTTTGAAGTCAATGTGGACACAAGAAATAGGAAGTAGGAAGTACTGATGGCTTTGAAAGAAACAGCATGGCTGCATTTGTTTGGTTTCTGTCCTCAAATTCAATGTAATCCTCTACAGGAATCTCTAAGACAGCAATAACTGTGAGTAATATGCTTTTTTTTTTACATGTTTGATTGTTTGTACTGGTGGCAAAAAGTGCATTTTACTAAGTCTGTATGTTTTTTATTGTTTGAGCTGAGAAAACATCTCAGCTGTTTTACTTTTATATGCTCACTACCTGACTTGCATTCACTATGTAAGGCCCAGGTTCTTGTGTAGGCCTTCCCAGGAGCAGGGAAGAGGTTTAATGTTCAGGTTTTGGGTGTGAAGGACATTAGGATTTTATGGTTTTCAGTCATCACACGGTTAATTGGTTAAGTGTTTTTTTCTTATTATTATTTTTCTTGTTTATGCAGTGTTGGGGCTGGGGCATTTGTTGATCCATTTTTTTTAATGTTTGAGAATGTTTATTATTCTGTCATGGTGTTTACTTCCAGGGAAAATCTATAAGCGAGGGGTAAAAACTTACTGACCATTCATATGGTTTGTAGTCAAGTAGTTTTTTTTTTTTTTTCCTTAGCTGGGAGGAACTTCCTGAGTGGATTTATTAAACTTTTGGACGTCAAGGCTGGTCGGCGGGAAAACCCCTTTGTTCTCCCCTGGAATATATATGTTTTCGTTGGATTAAGTGAACTGAGACTGAACTCATTTATTTGTGGAAGGACATTTGGGACACACAGACTTTTTTTTTTTTTAATTTGTGTTTTGGGACTGAGTATTTTTTTTGTTTATTTAATTATTAAGGATGGAAGATTCTATCACCCCCATTGGGAGTGTTTTCTGTTGATTTTTTATTGATACATTTTGAGAAACTGACTGATTCCTGCGTTTTCGTTCACTTTTAGTTTTCTTGTTCTTTCCTCTTGATTTGTCTCTGCTGTGAGTTAACGGGGGGACTAGTTTAAGCAGCTCCGCCAGAAATATTAAGTTGTGGGCCCCGGTTTAAGTCCAGTGGTCTATAATACCCGGTTGCCCTGGTGAGTGACAGTTTCCTTTCATAGCGGTTAAGACGAACTGTTACAACTATACTATTTGCGCCTTCATGAAAAATGCTAACATTTACTGCTGCCGTCATAGCAATTTATTACGCACATTTTTTTTTTCTTTTTTCCTCCGTAGTTTTACTCTGATTCAATGTTGTCAACTTGAGTTTTTGCTTCAAAAAGAAGTCCTGAAATGGGAAAGGACACTCACTTCCTGGCTCTTGAAAAGGAGTTTGGCTCGCTGTTTATTTGTGTTAACACTCTGAAGTAGGATTGCAAATTATCGAGTACTTCATTAATCGAAAGTTGTTTCATCTTATTGATCGATGATCGATTAATTGATAAGCGCCAATTTTTCTGAGAAGCTGAATTTCCCACTGAATCAATAGGTTTCTTTCTACAAAAAATGCTTTCTTTCTTGTTAAAGAGAAAATGCAACTCATATTCCTTAACAAAAGATTTATTCTGAACAGCAGGGAACAACACGTTCACAAATGGAACAATGCAATAACAACGCTACTTTAAGGCTACCTGAAACATGAAAATAAATAAGTGCACTGTCTGTTCGAAGCAAAACAACAACATTTATTAGCAGCATGTCCGTAGCAACCATGTCACATATCCGCTGGGTAATGCCCCCTGCCTTCAGGGAGTCACATACTCTTCGCCCCAACGCTGTGGTAATTTTAGGCTGAGAGCTACTCGCTCCTTGCAGCACGACTGAATGTGACGTATTGAGGTGATAATTCAGCGAAGTTGTGGAGGAGTTGTACTTTAAAATACTTCCACAGATTGTGTATTTGGCGTCTTTGTTGTCATTAACCAACTTAAAGTGCTTCCATACCGACTTGTCCTCCTCATCCTGCCAGCTTACTGCGCTTCTTTTTTGTCTTGTTGTTGTTGTCAGAGCCCAGCTTCTCTTCTGTTCCCGTGGGTGTGTCAAAGACGTGTGGCGTCAAGCATGCCCTCATGCAGGCTGGCAGGGAATTACGGGCTCAAAACCGATTGATTGCAATTGATTTATTTTTATTGAGTAATTTCTTGTCAATGATAAATTGATAGTCGATTAATTGTTTGCATCCCTACTCTGAAGTCAAACACATAAAGAGAACAGGACAGTTAAGGAATCAGGCGACACAAAATTCAAGAAAGTTGCATTTACTCAGTGTCTCTGTAGATTCGCCTCTTCACTCTGTGAATGCAGCCTCCTGATGGGCGTGAGGAGTGTCAGGTGCGCAGGTGAAGTGGAGGCAGGTGCAGGGGAGAGAGAAAGGCCCAGAGCACCATCTTTGTTCTATTCAACTATTTATTTTTTCTTCTTCATTTGCGTATTGAGGGTGCTAGAAGAACAGTTTAAAGCTGGACAAAACAACAGTACCCCCTCTTTAAAGACTCATCTTTGCTCCCTGTGGAGACATCTACAACAGCCACCCTTAACAATCCTGATTCCCATGCCAGAGCTGTGATAAAGACATTTCTGAAAGACAATAAACGGCACCCTCAGGGAGCACACACTGACATCTAATGATGAATATCCATGCCAACAAAATTATACTATATTCTTTCATTAAAATAAGATTTTTTGCAATCCACAAGTGAGTGCCTGAGGAAATGCAGTTTGATACTTCTTTTCTCTAATTTCTTGGACTTGGAGGTAGCTTCCTAAAACACTTTAGAATGATTTTTTTCTTAACCATACAGTCAACTTATAAGAGCCATAACAACGGTTATGATGAAATATAATATGGGATACAACATCTCTGCCTCCTGACTTCAACAGTTATTAGTATTCTAAAACTGCAGCCTCATTAAAGCTCCTCCATCACTAACCTTTGACTCTACCTTCACCCTCTGTACCCGGCTCTGTCTCCGTCTTCATGCAGCCGACTTTGTGAACCAGTATCTGTCTTCCAGTATGCGTCCTGCATTAACAACATTCAGCCTCTGCAGCCCAGAATTACTCTCATACTACATCATACAGAAAGGCTGAACAAGCATATTATAGCGCTAAATTAAAGTATGATCAATGCCAGCAGAGTCTGGGTCACTTTACAAAGGATTCAGGACACTGGGGAAGTTGATATTTTGTGGTAGCAGCCTGTACTGATTTCACCTGCTGATATTATCATGGTGTCAGTCTGCTTTGCTTTAGTATTCATTGAGTTTTCTTCGGCATTTTAATTTCCTGTCCTCAGCTGACAACATGTTTCTACATTTCAGCAGGTGTTTTGGATCATTTATGTCTCTTGTTTTCCACGACATCTACTCTTTACTAGTTTGTATAGTTCTTCACTCATACTGTCTCACAATGAACTCAACTTTGTTACCCAGCACCTTTTTATTCATAGAAGCATGCAGCTCAAAGTGCCTCATAAAAGAACAGAGAGACAGGAAATTAAAGTAATGGGTAGAATAATAAAAGACTCAAAGAAGATAAAGAATGGTGATGGAGAATTGTGTGTGTAATAATACAAATAAAATTGTAAAAGTAAAATCTATACAATAATATCAGATAACAAACAGGACATATAAAGTGAAATAAAAAAGCACTGATGAAAGAATGGTAACAATAATAGCAGGAAGATTATTTACTTCACTTGAGGAGGGTGACAGTGAAGAAAATCACATCAGCAAACGCTGTTGTGAAAACTGAGAACAAATAATACATTATTTTCACACTTTATCTCACAGCTTTTTGTGCTTTTCTCACCTTGTGTTTTCAAGTCTCATGCTCATGAAAAAAATTAATTTTGCTACAATTCTCCTTTGCTTTTTTTGTCTCAGTCTGGGTTTAATATATCTTCATGTATATCTCGACAATGTATGTAGCACAAAACTTTCATCAAAGAAGGGGTATTGGGTTTTTAAGGTTTGCTCTGTCCATGTGGTGCCCCATTAGTGACTTTACATGATTTACCGCTCAAAACCATAAGATCAAAAGTCATCAAGCACCTTATGTGAAAGATCACAATCTCTGATTTTAGACGGTGTCATGTTTTTATATGTGGCTAAAGTCCAAATCAGGATAAATGCAGCTGAAACTCTCTTTCTTCTTTTAAAACCATTTTTGCAAATCAATAACCTCAAGAAGAAATTCCGCAGATTGCTTCTACACTGTCATCTGTCAGTGCACTATAAAAAAAAGATTTTTGTAGGTAGTGAATATAATCCATACAAGTTGTTGAAATCATACTTAAATAATTTAGGTCAGCAAGTGAACTGTGTAATAGTGGGTAAATTTGACCTTCTTTAACTGTTTTTTTTTTAACAGTAAACATTTCTACCCAAATAAACTGAATAAAATTTACCTAGAGAAATGGGTGTTGAACTAAAAGGTACCTACACTATAAAAAGCAACCTATAGAATCTACTCAATATAATAGAGGTAACAATTTGCACTCAGTTTGATTGTGTGAATTTCACCCACTTTTTTTAAAGAAATATTCCTTGAATGTATCAACAACAATAGACTCTAATAATTTGGGTAAATTCAATTAAACCTTATTAAATAGATTTGACGACTAAATACCTATTTAAAGTGAGTAGGATTCACTCATGATTGTAGCGTATTAAAAAAACATCACATTTTACCTTGTGACCATGAGTGAGGAGGGCACACAGTGGACATGAGACCCTGCCGAAAATGGGCTTGAACTCATTTCTAATAGGCATTTAGTCTTAAAATCTATTTCATAATATGAAGAAGATTTTACCCAAATTATTTAAGTATTTGATTGTTGATGTATTTATATTTACTAAAAAAAAAAAAGGGGGGGTTAAATTTACACAATCAAACTGAGTGCAAATTGTTACCTTAATTATAATGAGTAGATTCTACAGGCTGCTCTTTATAGTGTGCTCAGTGTCCTTTATTAGTCAACTCTGCTTCCTTCATAGAAAAAAAAAGCCAAATTCATGACATAGTAGTTCCCAGTTACCAATTGTACTTATGTTGTGCACATGAATGCGAATGCTGACACAGTCTTGTCAATGCTCTAAATGGCAACAGTTGGCTTTGTGTGAAGGGTTAGGTGATTGGCTACTGTACCAGAGAGCGACAGGACTGCTAGTAAATAAACAACCTTCCACAGAGCTGTTTCTCATGACCATAGGTCAGTCAAGCAGGGAACACTTGGTGGCTATCACAAGCTGTCCTAGGACGAAAACAATGGGGTCACTTTTACCTTATATATAGAATTTAAAGGCGAAAAACAAACATACCCAGATGTGCCAGTTTCACATTGAGGGGGAATTGCTATAAAACTGTAAAGCCCTCCAACATCTCATGAACCAGTTAGGACCCTTATGTGATGATGTCATCATTTAGCAAGTCTCAAGAAGATATTGTGTTAGTTTTAGAAGTGGAGAAGTAGAGTTTTTATCAGTTTAAGTTTGGAATCAGGGATTTATTTGTACAATCTTAAGAAACATGAACATGTGGTAGTTTAAAAAGCTGTTGTTTTTAGTATAAGCATCCAGCCTTGTTATTTCATATCCATGTTTTAAAATAAGGGAAAAATAATACCCTCTCTTGAGACACAATGTTGCGGCATGAAATAAACATTGTCTTTTCTGCTGTAAACTAAGACCTTGTTAACTCAGAGTCCTGCTGAGGTTGGCTGAACTTTGTCATGAGAATTCAGTCAGATGTGTTGCCTCAGTTTGTCTCAGTCATAGTAACTTTATCAACTTTTCCACAGCTGTATACTTCTTACTGGAGAATTTAACCCAGCAATAGTTCCCTGATGTGTAGAGCTCTGTTTATACAATGAATGCATGAATGTTTTAATTTTCCATCCAAACAGCACAAATGAGGCATTGTCACAAATATGGGTGCAAACACGACCTCCTTTAGTAAGAATGTATAATTTAAGGACACATATGGAGAGGCCTGTGCTCCAGTGGAGCCCACCTAAACTAACATCTGTTCCAAAAAGCCTCTCCTGAGTGGCCACCTGCTCCGGAAAGTAAGAGGAAAAAGTACTCTGAAAGATTCCACCGGCCCACTAAGAGAAATAAACTCAGGATATAAAATATTCATAAAGGTTTGTCTTTGCAGTGAACAGGTTGTTCAGGTGAATCCAAGCAGCAGATCTGATCCTTTAGTTCAGCTGTTCCCCAATTTCCTCCTCTGCCTACAGTCACATCGAGCCGCTCTGAGTCGTGCTTTTTCAGTCAGCAGTCAACTTCTTTTTTTTTTTTTCTCTGCAGCAAAGGCTCCTCTCTCTAAACAAACCAGCAAACTGTGAAACACAGCAGCGAGGTCTGTACAGAAACAAGCGCCCTTCTGGCATCATTTCACTTATGGATGCTGTCATTGTTTTCGCACCTGTCGCTTGTTTGCTCCGCTCTCATTCTGATGATGAAATGACACGTCGTCACATTTTCCCCCTCAGGTCTTTCCGTGTTCACACAGCAGGTCTCCTTTCCTCATCCTGTAGGAGAACGAATGCTGTATGAAGTGGTTGTTGCACGTTGTCACAGTTGTGAGAAGCCTGATCCAAAACACAAGATAATCTTTTCCAGTTGCCAACAAAATTAGGCACTGGCTGACTCACAACAGAAAAGAGGTCAGGTGCTTCATCAGTGTTTGTGCAGATCAGCAAGTTTGTCAAATATTGATGACTCACAAAATAAAGAAGTTTATAAACCAGGTAAAGGTCAATAAACTCTGGCAGCTGAGGGTAGAAACCAGCTTGGCAGAAGTGGCAGTGGAGGTAATGGAGCCTATTTTGGTTGTGAGAGCACTTTAAGTAGAACTGTCTCTATCTAGGCTTCTTCTCTATAAAACAGTTTTGGTGCACAGATTAACATTGTCTTCTGTTGGATCTTAAAAAAAGCTTCTCAGCAGACTCTCAAAATACAAAAAGAAGAAATAGAAGTGATACAAAAAAAAAAACTGAGCAGTTTATCCAAAACAACAATCAAAGTGAAATAATCCGTTCATCAAGTGATCAAACCTTAATGGCTACAGCTCAAAAGAAAAAAAGAAAAAAACTAAAATAGAAATCAAAGGTTGAAAAAAGGACTCAATAATAAGGAGCTCCATTGTTCTTGTTGATCACTTCATAAATTAGTTTGTTCATGCTTGATGTGTGGAAACTGTTGCTCCAAGTGGTGAACATGGCTTAATGTTTGGCTGAAAATTAGAATAAAATCTAAATACAGGAAGCTATTTTCTTATCCTATTGGCTGATTTTTTTCCCCTCATTACGAGCAGACATCAAATTTGTCTGTAAATAGGACATTTTTCTTGACTTATCTGTTTAATGTGGCTCATAAAGACTGAAAAGACGTCTTTTACAAAAAAAAAAGACATAAACAGTTGCTCAGATTTCAGTGTTTTGCCGTTAAATTAATTGAAAACAACATTTAAAGTGAAATAGTCTCATCATTACCTGATCAAAAGTTTAAGACTAATGCTCGAAAAATCTGAAAAACCCCAAACTAGAAATAAAAGTCTGAAACAGGAGTAAGAAATGAGCTTGTAAACTTCCCTCTTCATCCATCCCATAATGTTCTCACTGTGATTCAGATCAGGGGAACACGCAGGCTTCAAAAGAGTGAGATTATTCCTCTGGAAGAAGAAGAAGAATAAGTCCTTTGTGAACTGCTGCATTGTGCTGTTGAAAAACCCAGTCATTAGCAAACAGAGCAGGGCCCTCAGTCATAAAGGACACCCTTGCAACATCTCAACATATCCAGTCATCGTTTGTTGCCCCTGCACAGTCGACAGTTCTATTGTTCCATTGAAGGAAAAAGCAGATCATGGTGGTGTCTCCTCCACTGTTGCCTTGAAAACATCTCAGTGGAATCTCCTTGTCATGACAGTAACGTTGGACGACATCAGGACCATCACGGTTCAATGTTCCATGTTTGTTGCTCTTTGTCAAAGTCCAAATGAACAAATTAGTGGAAGGAGACGAGGCCTTTGAAGAGGTTTTTTGTTCTTGAAGCTCTTTTCTCTCAGATGGTTATTGAGCTGCAGTCGACTCCAGAAACAACCTTAATTTGAGGTGAGGATTGTCCCATGTCTTGACGAACAGCCAATCAGATCCTCAGGCTCAGGGCTGGTGAAAAGCTTTTGGTTCAACCACTTGACTTTTTTTTTGGAGAATAACTCTCAGGATCTTTGAAGAAATTCAAAATGGCTGTCTTACTGCGTCCAACCTTTGTCTTTTAAAGGCTGTGTTCTTAAACTTTGGATCAGGTGATGAACAGACTATTTACCTTAAATTGTTTTTTTTTGTTTTTTTTTTTAATAAATTTCTTACCCCTTTTTTATACGTCTCACTATTGTTTGTTTTGCAGTTTGAAGCTCCTCTTTGATCCTTTTCGAGATCCAACGGTGCAAAATGTAAATTTGTGCAATTTTTCAACTGGTCTTATGATTTTGATCAGGGGTGTATAAATGCTTTTGTTTATTTTTTTCCCCCAAAGATGTTCAGCTGTTAATTTTCAATCCATCCATAAAGTGTTACTATTCAATTTACCATGGTGCTTAAGTGGGTCCTTAACAGTGAATCAGAGAAAAGTTCCACCTTACAAATGGGGCCAATCAGAGTAGTGTTGTGACGTTCGCGAACGAACCGGTTCTTTTGAACGGCTCGTTAATATGAACGATGGGAACCGAGTCGCGGCTGGGATCCGTTCAGACAGTTCAGGTGTCCTCCTCAGGGTTTAACTGTTTTACAGAGCAACAAAATGCCTTTTTATCGTTTCACTAAAATCTGTTTTGCACAGAAATTCATTGTAGCCTGCTTTGTTTTCTAATGTTTATTCAAGTTCCAGACATGGTTTACATCTCTATGAAATACACAGAATTTGTACAAGGGGTTATTCAAAATAGTGACGTCACTGTCAAAGCAGAGTGATATGGCGCCACCCTGTGGAATATTAACAATGAATCCAGATCAGACTTTAAAATCGAATCCACACGTCAACAAGGTTAAAGTCAATATTTCAGAATAATTCAAACTCATATTGGTGGGATATCTAAATTCGTTCCTCCCAGTGATGCTTTTCAAGATAAAATGAGTTAAGGCCAGGCCGGCTTCTTAAAACTTAATAAATATAAAAATGAGCTAAAGGAGCCAGTTTTTTGAACGGCTCTTTGAAAGGAACGGCTCACCAAGACCCGGCTCCTCTCAAAGAGCCATAAATCCCATCTCTAAGTCAGAGGCAGAGTAGGACAGGTCTTGTTATGTAGTTGCTTGAAATCAAAATCTGCAGATTTTTTAAAAAAGACAGCTCATTATTTAAATCTGGGGAGAACACAGCATTACATGTATGTGTTGGTGAATTAATTTTCTGTTTTTTTACACTGTATATCATTTGCATAAACATGAGCTCGCTTTGCCCGAAATGATAGTCTTTCCTCTCAGTTCAAACAACGCAGGAGCACAGTGGTGCTATTTTTAATTTGCCGTGCATTGAACCTTGCGAGTCTGCGCTGAAAATCAGACGATGTCTTTTTGGCTCATTTGCACGGGGTCTGGTAGGCGCAATAGCTGCACAAGCCTTTGGTGGACGAGGCCCCTGGTCTTTTCTAATTTCCAAACGGATGAGTCACAAACGAACGTCCCACCTCCGCACAGTGTGAAGGAATAAAGAAATGGGTTCAGAGAAAAACCTGTTTGTAGCAGGCTGTAAACATGTTTATTTCTGCTCTTATTTCTGGAGATGAGCTTCTGTGAGGCTCCCTCTGCTTTTAGAGTCAGCATCAAGTGAAGGACCTGCAGCTTCTTTTTGCACTTATGCATCAGTTTTGTTTCTCTAATAACAAAACAGAAACAATGGCTTAGAACCAGAGGTGGATTCCCATGCTTTTATTGTCTTTTTTATTCTTACCCAGCTCTAAATAAACTAAAATCTCATACGTCTAAGCTGCAAACTTTAGTGAACTTTCTGGGGTCTAACAGAGTACAGAGGTATAGAGTTATATAGGATCTTGGCAAAGCGTCGCATGTGTTTGTTTATGGAAAAACCACAAAGCTTCCTCCGAACTGTTGTGACCTCCTTCAGGCAGGGATTGTCAGTTTATATAGGATTGGGGTATAGGCTTCTTGGCAGGGCTGTGTGGATTAAGACAGCAGAGGAGAAGATTTGACGGCAGGAGAAAGATGATGTGAGTGCATTAGGAACTCCAATTGACAAACAAAACAGATTAGCCTGCCTTCGCTGTCTCTGCAGCTCTGGATTCTTTCTATTTAGTCTATTTTCTCTGCCTAACAGATTCATCTTCCCCCTCCTTTTTCCTCTCTCACCAGAAAAAAAAAAAGAAGAATCCTTGCTTCACATGTTATTCTCTTGTTTCGCACACTTGACATCCCGCATCCTCTCTTCTCATTCTGCTTCCCCGCATCCAAACTTTTTCTACCTTCACTGTCTGCTCCTGTCAGTTCTCTTGGGGATTATCTGAACCCGAGCGTCCTGCAGCTCTTTCTCTAAGTAGCCTCACAACAGCTGCAGTGTCTCAGCTTTAACCCTTTACATCTCACCTAGTTCTGGCCTTTACACCATAANACGGCAGGAGAAAGATGATGTGAGTGCATTAGGAACTCCAATTGACAAACAAAACAGATTAGCCTGCCTTCGCTGTCTCTGCAGCTCTGGATTCTTTCTATTTAGTCTATTTTCTCTGCCTAACAGATTCATCTTCCCCCTCCTTTTTCCTCTCTCACCAGAAAAAAAAAAAGAAGAATCCTTGCTTCACATGTTATTCTCTTGTTTCGCACACTTGACATCCCGCATCCTCTCTTCTCATTCTGCTTCCCCGCATCCAAACTTTTTCTACCTTCACTGTCTGCTCCTGTCAGTTCTCTTGGGGATTATCTGAACCCGAGCGTCCTGCAGCTCTTTCTCTAAGTAGCCTCACAACAGCTGCAGTGTCTCAGCTTTAACCCTTTACATCTCACCTAGTTCTGGCCTTTACACCATAATGTGTTTTCAAGTATACCTGAAAAACCTCCAGGTCAACGTCATCAGTGACGCCTCATTTGAAAGTTTAAAATTTATCATTTCAGAAAATTTCCTGTTTTAATATGTGGCTATGGTCAACATTAGGATAAATGCAGCTGAAACCCTTTTCTGCCTCTTAGATTTTTTTAACCATTTTTGAAAATCATTAATTTCAAGATACTTCATGCCAGATATGAAAAATCCACCACATCCTTTTTTACATCTTGTCATCTACATCTGTGTGACATTTGAGCTTTCTACGTAAAATCTTGTAGGAGTTAGAGAGTTTTCAGTCTCAGGTGACCAAACACCAGGCAGAGTTGAACTGTCCAGGTCTCATCCGCTGACCTCATGCGAACAAAACCAGCTTTGTCAGTGCTCAGTGTCCTCTTTGTAAGTCAGCCATGCTCTCTTTGTGGAAAGGTTCATCAAAATAATGAAATCAAAGATCCCAGTCACATATTTGAGTACAGTAAATAGTTCTCATCAATGATCTAAATGGTTACATCTAGCTTCTTGTGAACAGTAAAGCAATTGGCCACCAAGTCAACAAACTAACCTCTAATAGAGCTTTTTATGCAAGACCACTCTACGCTATTTGCCAGTCAAGCGGGGAATGCTTGTTGTCTATCACAAGCTGTCCTGGAATGAAAACATATTTGGCTTGCAGCTAGAACCCTAAGGCAAACAATCGTAACCAGCTTTGCCGGATTCACATTGAGGAAGAAATGCTATAAGACTGTGAAACTGCTGTTTTTTTTATGAGAACAGACGCGACAGACAGACAAACAACAACTTTACAGGATAAATTTCACCACTTGGAATAATTTGATGAAACAAAACTTTTGATATGTTTGAACTCTGGATTCCTCTGGTGGAAAGGAGAGTGAATATTCAGGATGCAGGCTATTGACGTGACTTCAGGACCCCATAACATGTAGGACGTCCTAGTTGTTGTGATCGCTAAATGAGTGATTTTTTCACTTATTACATTTCACTAATTAAACAAACTTAGAGGCTAAAATGTGAAGAATCCAAGCTTTCTAACTGGATATAGCATTCAAATGTTTGACAAAAGAGTTAGTGTTTGAAGTTTGATGAAGTCATACGAATAGTGAACCGGTCACTGATGATCCAGTGAAACGAAGGAGGTTAAAGTTTGTGTGGATGCTCGGATGGATGGATGCGGGAACAGATTCTTTCTCTTTCTTCGGCTCACACAGAGGCCCACCACTCTGCTCCTCTCTTCCCCGCTGCATCTCCACAGGAAAGGAATGAAATGTTCTTTGATGTTCCTCTCTCCACCCCTCTTCCCTTCTCTCTCTCTCTCTCTAAGTGCAGATTACCGGGCTGTGTAGTAAAAGGAAATACTCCCAGGGTTTGCCCTTCATCCTCTCTCCTCCTCCTTTAAAGCCCTCCCTCCCTCCCATGTGATCTCTTCATCCATCACCTCTTCGTCTTTTGTGCTTTTCCATTTTCTCGCTTCTTTCCAAAAGCTGTGGTACAACACCAGAGACATTTTTTCCAGCTATTGATGGCTGCCCATGGTTCCCCCCTCCCTCTCTCTGATGGTGTTCCTCTTTCTCCAGTAGACACTCGCTCCATAATGGTCCTAACCTTTGGGCTTGTAAAGGTCATCAACCACAAAGCGAGCGCCTCTTCTCGTCATTAGCCGAGGACTCCTGGAGCGCTGGCGGGGTGTATCTGTGTGTTTCTGTGTGTGTGAGCAGACTGCCCCATCCTGCGTAATCCTTGAGTTGCTTCAAGCAGAGTTCTACACGAGGCTCATGTGGCTTAAATGTAATGACATGAAACCGATCAGACGCCGTGAAAAGGAGGCTGCTTTTAACCCGTGAACTCAGTGACAGAAACAGAAATACACCAGCGCCTACGGTGCTATTTCTGCTCAATGTGAACTCATCTGTCAGAGGATCTTCATATCCATTTAATCTGAAGAAACACCAAACTATATCCAGATTTTACACTCCATCTCTCAGTTAGTTAAATTTAATGCTTTTAACAGGATCAAAGAACAACACACCCACACAGCAGCAATCTCATGTGAGGTCATCATGGTTTACATTGCACATAAGTTTTATGTATAGACTTTAGAATGGAAGTAGAAGCTGCATGAGGAGTGATCTGGGTGTGAGTGTGTTTTCAGTGCTCTGATCTCTAAATCCTGTGACTATAATTCAACAATTTGTTGAAATCTGTTTTGGAAACAGACATTTGCTTATAAGTCCAGCATAAAACTAACTTTTTAACTGATTTGACAGCTGTGTGTGTGTGTGTGTGTGTGTGTGTGTGTGTCTCTTGATCATAGACTATACTCAATGGACGCCACAACAGTCGGCTCTAACTGAGGTCTCCACAGAAACTGCTCCCCCTGGTGGCTGGCTACAGTATAGGTCAAAATCTCTGTCTTGCAATTGTAGGAAAAATGGTGGTTTCCCACTTAAGAGGTACTTACAATTTCCTGTGCCCAAAGATAGTACTACTTTATAATTAGTTGTATGGACTCTTAGCGTCCTAATTACCTTGCACCTGCATTGCATTTTCCCGCGTTGTTATTAATCAGAGGAAGTAACGACAAAGAGACGTCTGAGTACTCAGTTGAAGCTCAATTTATTTATTGAGTCAAGAATTTTTCACAGAGTCTCTGGGTTCAAATTACGTAGCCCTGACACTCAGACAAGTGCTGGGGTCAGTTCACAAAAAATGGACCTTGAATCTCTTTCCCTGAACCCTTTTTTAGTTAGAGATCCTCCTACGTAGACATTCAGTTCTCTATTCTTAAGGTGTTGTCTTCTGGTGCAGACTGGGTCCAAACATCACCTTTTCCACGTGGTCGTCGCTCGTTCTCATGGTGGAGCAGAAGTGGATGTTTACCTAATAAGGAGTCGTTAAAACATGCACATGCACTCACACAAATAATTTTGTCTGCCACCAAGTCATCACTTACAGATCTCCATAGTAACGGTTGACCTTTTCTCTACATCTGAACGTTAAACCCAGTTTCACCTACCCAGTCTAATCTCAACACATGAACACTCTGTATTAACTTCCTCATTTTGTTTGACTTATATTTTTCTCTTCCTTCTTACTGTGTGCATCAATTCATTCCTTATTCTGTAGCCTCTCATGAACTTAAAACCCTCTGAGATATATTCACTGACACATTACCTCAATGAGCACATTTTGTTAATATTTTTAGCAAAGCACAGGCACATGAGCTATATATTCTACCACAATGTAATCCAGATGAGAAGTGGTAAAACTTTTAAAATGTACTGCAACTCATAGAAATGTTTCTCACATCCTTATGCAGCAGTGATATGATGATTTATGTAGCTGCATTGTGTTCAAGTCCTCCATTTTCTGAGAAGCTGGTTTTTCATTAGTCATTAGATGTTGAAATCCAGGTTATAAGTTTTGTTTTACAATGATTGACAGCTGCTGTATTTGTGTAGTTGTTATTCGGGCTATCAGAAACTTCAGGAATGAGAGCCAAAAAGAGATTAGACCTTATAAAAGAAAAAAAAAAAAGTTTATTGCTTTTTTATTGCCCGGTACTGGTTCGAGAAATTTTTCTGTGCGGAGTTTACATGTTTCCTATGTGTGTGTGGGTTTGTCTACAGTCCAAAAGTATGCTCAGTGTGTGTGAATGTGTGTGCATGAGTGGTTGTGAGTTTGTGCATGTTGATAGAAGTTCCCCAGCTTGCATCCAAAGACAGTTGGGATAGGAATAAGTGGTTAAAAAAAGAAAAAAAAAACTTGTTTAGTTTATTTAATTAAAATAAATATACATTTTAAATGTCCCTTTCTTTCCCTATTTGCATTTTTTAGAATCTTTTTGAAAAATTGAGACGTCTTTTTTTTTTTCTTCATCATATCTTGAAATGAGACATATTTCAGGACGTCTCCTGTTTCAAACTTAATATATTAAAGGTTGCAAAGGTAGCAAATATTGATAAGTTGTCATTTTTTCACTTTTGTTTGTTTTGTCAATGATCAAACATCAGCATTCAAAGTATTTTTCCAGTTTCATTTATTAGGTTTATGTTTTCCATGAACATGTCATATAAAGTGAGCTGCAGACCTTATTTATCCTTGGTGAAAGTGTTTTTACAGCCTGAGAGAGGAATCTGATGAAACCACTGAGAACCAGAAGGAGACTGATGGCACAAAGACAAGACCCACAAAGTGCAGGAAAACATAATCAACAAATACGCTTTTCTTTCACCTCCAAATCCACACTGTCCTTCAAAGAGATAAGAGTTTCCAAATAAAAGCCTTTTTGGGGCACATCCATGAATGCAGATTTGCCAGACTGTGTCAACATTCATCTGTTTCCCAAATAGTCTCCAAAATGACACAGCCCATAAAGAAAAGAGTGGAAAAAGCCCATTATCATTCTTATGGCATATTGGAAGAGTTTCAACCCCTGCCATGGCCAATCAGAAGGGAGAGCTTTCCAAAACTAAAACTCAGCGGGGAGCCGCAGACTCACAGCGCCCACAAATGCTCTTCAGGGAAAAAAGAAAACATTCAACAACGCAGAGATTTGAAAACAACAGAGAAATCATCCCCTCTTTATGGAAATAAAAGAGGAGAGTGTTCATTAAAATGTGAGTCTCAGCACTAAAAAGAAGAAGGCTGGTGTTGAATAATAGTCACAGTTCACCTGGGGTCTGTTGGACAGAAATCCTAATCCAAGCATTTACTGCCAGGGTCACTGCGTTTAACCACAGAGGGAAGGAAGAGAGAGAGAGGGGGAGAAGGAAATATAACAGATTTATCTCAGTCCCACCAGCGACAGTATCAATGGATATAAAGGTATAATCACACATTACCCAGTGGACACTGAGCAGGATTTCAATCTTGAAACTTGGCTCAACACAGAGTGAAGTCAGACCTACTCACATACAGAAATGACATCAGTGTACCAGTTTTTTAGTCTAATGAGTGTTTATCTCTTGT
Source organism: Thalassoma bifasciatum (assembly GCA_008086565.1). Classification (NCBI taxonomy): domain Eukaryota; kingdom Metazoa; phylum Chordata; class Actinopteri; order Labriformes; family Labridae; genus Thalassoma; species Thalassoma bifasciatum. Next base: position 23,500 of record RPOG01001566.1, read on the forward strand.
TCCTGGTATAAAAATCTTATCAGACTGAATATGATCCCACATTCACCACATTCATATCTTATTTCAAGATAGTAAAAAGCCAAATTGCTGGTAAAGAGTAAAATAACAAATCTACCAATGGGGCAAGATACTTTTTACATCAAGTCGCTTGAAATAATAACACTGTAATTAAAGAACGACACATTTCTCACCATGTTAGTGCAGTAGGTTGGAAATTGTGGTTATTTTTGTATTGTAACAGACACCCCCTAGTCTTTGCAAATCCAATGAATCAATCCCATGCGCTGTCTTATCAGTACCTAAATTGGTCAGTAGATGGCGCTGTGACACTGCTGCAAATCCAGGAGAGACTGTGTTGCTTGTTCTGCACATGCGCAGCTCAGAATAAGGGGAACTACTATCAAGCAAGATGCAAACAAATTTGTGCTAGTCTCTTATTAATTCACAGATACGTTAAAATCCTTTTTCATGGATAAACTGAGAGAGATAATTATTGTTAAGTTCTTTGAAGTGTTTTAGTGATGTGTAGTGACCATCGACTGTATACAGAATGGACAGCGTGGCTCCGCCTGTCACAGTTCTACGATTTTGAAACCAAAAAACCTGCACAGTAGAGAATTTCCGGTGGAGCAGAGTAAAAAAGAGAAGTAAAAATATTTATTCTTTCATCTTTAGAAGGTTTAGTCTCCTCTTGGCTCACTTTCCCGAAGTTTCTTATATCCCCGATAAAAACTACTCATGAACGGCAGCTGTCAACTATCGTAAACTTATAACTCGGTTTTTAGCGTCCAATAACTAATGAAAAACCAACTTCTCAGTGAAAAAAAGACTTGAACACAATGCAGCCAAATTACATCTTCATACCACCTTAGCATAAGATTGAAAGAAACGTTTCTACCAGGTGTCATAATTTTATAGTTTTCCCAGCTCATATACTGAATGCATGAGGAGGCGGGGCTTATGACCTATACTGCAGCCAGACACCAGGGGGCGGGGCATCTGCTGGAAGCCTCAGTTTGAGCCGAACGTTGTTACGTCCACTTATTATACAGTCAACTGTAGTAACAAAGAGATGTTAAAGCTGTAGCTGTTTTAGTGAAAATGCAGTGCAAAGAGAAAAAAAAGTTATTTTCAGTCACTGTAGGTGTGTTCACACTATAATATCTTCCAGTTTTGTGCAGGTTAAGACACAGTTTTAAGCAGATGTAGACACCATTGTGTGCACATTTAGACAGCATTATGACCTATGCTGTAAATACTATGTGCGAATGTGTTGGATTGGGAGTAAACAGAGAGGTTTGTATCATTACCTGTATATGACTGTATATAAAGCTCTTCATATTATTGATGTTATGTTTGCTTGATGAGGATGTTTTTGAAACTTTCATCACTGGAGTAGCATATGATTGTTGCATGAAGTCAATGTCTGAATAAAGAGAGCTTCTATAGAGCAAGACACTAACGACAGACACAGCCCTAAAACACCCCCTGCCTGAGCGAGGTGAGTCTCATCACCCTGCTGCAAAGACACAAAGACGCACTTAGAGCTGCACACTCAGTGAAGACAAAGTCAAGACAAACTGACTGATGCAGAATAAAACAGCTTGAGACACATCTGGAGCCCTGCAGGTGAGCTACTTGAATTCAAAACAACACAAAAACAACACTGGCCCATTAACTTCTGCAGCTGATGCAACAAACAAAGCTTTATCTTTTAGATGACGAATAAACAACTGGTAAGAAATGTTTATACTTCAGACTCAAAACTTAAAAATGTCTAACCATGATTTTAAATTTGGTTACTTGATCAAATTCTGAGATTCATCCTGGCTAAATATATGAATCATTTGACAGCCCTCAAGATGAAAATAAAGTAGTTAAATAGTGTATTTAGTTTAAGGCAGAGCCTGTGATGAGAGGGTTGCAGACTAGAAACTGGATTTTCATCAAAGAATTGAGCAGCTTCCCCCAAAATTACAAACCAAAAGTGTCACAACTGTTATCAAAGAAACCAAAAAGTGAAAAAGTTATGGCTCTATCCAGTCTATGATGTATTTATAAATTGTCCCTGAGCTGAATGGGGGGCTGTTTACACAAGAACAGTTCCAGGTTGAAACGTAAAGGTGTTGTTGCGTTTCAGCCAACCTAAAACACAAATGTTTGAAAATGCCCCCCACGGTGAAATTTTTCAAAAATGCTGCTTCCACTGTAGCTGTGTAGCCGGCATTTTCAGTGAAAAGGCTGATATCATGCTCAACTTTGTGCGTGTGCATTCAACCTCCGCTGTTCCATGCCCAAACCCAACAACAATAACAATAGCGACCTATCGTTTCCTTCTTGTGCTGCTGAATCTACTGATCTTCTAACAAAATGTGCAATTATTGCACTTTTTTTGCAATCAGAGAAAACATTTTTAGTATAATTTCCAGATGATCAGCTCACCTCTTTTTCAGCCTCTGTACCTCCCTTGGACATACAAAGGTGATGTGCAGATTGATACTGCAATATCTATACTATTGATACCAGATCTATATGTTCTAGTGTTGATTCTCCAATCAAAATATCAATACTTTTTTTTATTTGAAGCAATGTTAAAAATCAACGGGAACACATTAGAAAGAAACTTAACTATTGAGATCTTGTCTCAGTCACATGGTAGGTGGGAACTACTTTTTCTTCCACCTCGTTAAGTTCATAATGCGTAATCACAGTAGCACACTGCGCCGTCAGTCACTCAGTCTGAAAGCACAACGATAGAGTGTAAACAGAGTTATGTGTGCAACTATTTAAGCTCCAACATTTATTCAGGTGGGGTTTCCAGAGCAGAGGTTCCCAACCTTTTCCATATCAGGGCCCACTTTTAAGTCTCAAAAAAGTTCGCAACCCACATCTGACCCTACAAGTACTAATGCTGTATAATGCTATGTAAAACGTGATAACCATTTGCCCACAATGTAACAACTGGTTAAAGTTTGGGATAGTGATTTGATTTTTCAGTTATAAAACATTTGTTGTATTTGTTTTATTGCATTTTTTAGTTACATTTCAGACCTGCAATTTGGGGTCATGTTACATATTGGGCTTTAAAATGCCTTCTTAAAGGACTTTTCTTACACACAAATGTTTGAACATGTTTAATATCCTATGAGTTTTAGCATTTTAAACATTATTCTATTTATTTGCATCTTTTTATAATTACCCTTCATTAAATTTCCGACTATCTTGGAAATGATTTGGCGGCCAACTTGCAATACCTCCGCGGCCCATCAGGGGGCCATGGCCCATAGGTTGGGAAACACTGTTCTAGAGACTTGATAATTTAAAGTGAATTATACAAGATATATTAGACAAGGTGTTGTTAGATTATTAAGAGCGATTGCAATGAAAAAGCCATGGTGAACGTCACAAAATTCTGGGAAAAAAATAGAAAAAATAACATTTTACCTTTATATCTATTACTATTTAAAACTAGTCAAAATGGTACAATCAGAATCAGTATCGCATCAGTAAGGAAATCGGTAATTAACATCACTAAGATACAGCTCCTACAGTTATATCGCCCTCTACAGTCCTGACATTGGTACTACAGCGTTTGAAGTCCCTCAGCGTTTCTGTGTAAATACTGATTTTTTTTTGGGTGTGTGCGTTTGCTCTGTAGAGTGAAACACTGTGAAGCCCTATTGTGTAAACGGGGCCTTAAAAACACTTTTTCTACTATCTCTTTCACATTGAAGCCATCTCTACTCCTAATCTTGCTTCTAAACTCTTAACAATGTTGCGATTGGTTCAATACAAGAACAAGATTCCTCTAAGATTACCTCCAAAATCCAGTTCCTCTCAGGTCAGGAAATCTCTGCACACCACCAACAATGAATCAAAGGCAAACAATAATTACCACTTCCTCACAATTCAGCATAGATAGATAACCTTAAATCTCAGCTCATTACTCCTTATCTGACACACCGACTCCTGGATTAGCAGCAAACACTTTGAGGTGCATTTGCAGAGAAAATCATTAGTTTTACAATTAGTTTTATTGATGCTAACAGGTCTGTCTGCTCACCGGCTGCTTTTGTCCCCTCCCAGCCTTTCTAAAGTTTACTCTGGACCAAAGAGGGCAGATAACAGTGGTGTGTGTCTCTGTGTCAGTGTTTCAACAAAGGGGGAAAAAGCAAATTTAACCAAGTAGAAAAGCAACAGAGGGGTGTGTGTTAAAAATAAAGTATCCTTTCATTTAGAGACTTTTTGGAACTAGCTTTGAGTTTTGGGTGGCTCCAGGCTGACTCATCCGTGAACTTATCAGCCCCGTGTCACCGTCTTCCTCTAACCATGAATTAACAACAAACAAAGACTTTCTTTGTCTAAATAAAGTGGAGAAACGCAGCCAACTTTTTTTGATAAAGTGTCTCTCTAAATATCAGCATTCCTTCTGCAAAGTAAAGTGTTTGTATTTAGCCAAGCTTTTTTGGAAAATCCCTTTAAATAAAACCGTCGTATACCATTTATGTGACTGCTTGTTAACCAAAAGCAGGAGCAGGCTCAGCTATTGAGTTGTCACAGCGTTTATCTCTGCAGGGTGAAGTGAAATTACAGCAACCGAGCGACGAATCCAAGACTAAAATGCTGTCTGCAAAACAGTAAACAAAAGGCTCATTTGGAGAGGTAGCACAAAGAACATCATCACTGTGCTTATTATTAGCTCCTCACTGTGACTGTTAACTCCTCTCGGCTATAACACAACAACAAAAATACAACCACGCATTCAGAGAGCTCCGCTTCTGCATATTCCTGCCAAAAGCTGGGTCTTTATGAGGCTGATGTAGAGCATCTTTTCTGTGACTCTTTCTTGGCGAGTAATCACGAAACACCCATAAAAAAGAGAGAAAAGACGAAACAATCAATATCAAGTCAGCGGCAAGTACGTTGCCAGTAATTCACTATTGTCACAGTGGAAGAACTTGTTGGCTGCACCGGCAAACCACACACCTACACTCTTAAAACAATGCAGTTTTCATCGATTTAATACCAAGAAATCAAAACAAAGGGAGGACTCCACGTTTGCGGGGTAGTCTCTGCCAGCAGCAGCACTGACCAGGAGTGATGAATGGCCTCCAAAAAGCACAACTTTTTATTCAGTTACCGTCTCCGCTGAGAGTCAGGCTGCTGATTGCGTGGGTAAGCACTACAGAAAAATCCCTGATATAATGTTGTTGATGCAGTTGTAATCATGTTGTGAATGGAGAAGAAATATGACCAGGGGAGACCAGTTCAAGGAACAAACTAGAAAACCTCTGGGATTTTCCTATGAGAGTCTGGAAACGTGATTATTGTGATGGTTGACACATCTGAGGTGCAAATATCTTCTCAGGCACATTGTTCAAAAAGTATGTATGTGTACGTTTAGCATCACCATAAATAAAAATAGCATTGCTTGAACCAAGTTTATGACAATGCTTTAAAGAAGAGGTTTTCTATATTTTGAACATGGATATAAAGTAACGGAGCTGGATGTTCATACAAGAGGTGCTGATTTTCAAACTCCTACATATCTATAAATTTTGTAAAACCTTGAAATCTGTCTGTAAATTGTTCAAAAGGTCAAATTTAAAAATCCCAGGGCTCAGTACACATTGAAGGGGTGGGCCTCAAACACCAAGGTGTACATATAATGGGCCTCCAAAGGGTTGGCATATCAGAGGGAAGGGGGTTTTTGGTGGGCAAGTTTAAAGAGACAGCACCTAAAACAAAACAATCCTCACAGAAGCTGAAGTAAAGGTTTTCTAAAACACCAAAAAAACCCCAAAAGAGATAATCATTTGGCTGTAGAGATACTGGCCACAGAGCGATGGTATAAAGACATAGATTGTATAAAACATGGACATAATCTCCACTGTATCACTCGTCTGTTCCTGATGCAGAGTAATAAAGTCCATTGATGAGACCATAATTGATATTGAGCTTCCTTTCTAACAGCTATGAGGCACCTGTCAGTCACATGAGCTGAACTCCGCCTCTGATAAGTCAAACTTGTGATCCTAAGATCTTCTAAACTGCTGAGTTGGAAAGAAAAAAAAATCACCCCCTACGCATTGCAAGCTGATAGCAGAAGGAGCTTTTAAGGCCCAAGCTGCTTTATGAACCAGACTACATATGATTTTTAATGCCGTAAATGTCTGTTGTTGGTTTTTTTTTTTTTTAATTTATTTATTTTTGGCTTAGTGTGTACATGGTCTCCGGTCTTTCTGGTGCCAATTTCAAGAGGACTCTTGATGAATACTTCTCCACTTCAAAACTTCAGCATAGGCTTCTTTTTTTCTAAACCTGATTGAGCCCCTTTTATACAGCACAAGCTTGCTGACAGGGTACTGTTATTGCCATGTTGTCAGGATCCTGATTTTGAATTCATTCATAGATGTTTTGGTTATAGTTATCTGTGTTTTCTGGGTTTGTTTTTGGGTTTTCTTTACTTGTATTCCTTGTGTCGATCTTCCCTCGTCTTGTGTTCTTGGTTTTACTTGTTTCCCTTGTGTTTCATTTTGCACTTGTTCCTTGTTTTCCCTTTGGTTGAGTTCTCCTGTTGTACCTGAGGTTCCTTTCAATTTGATTGCCCCTCATGTGTTTCACCTGTGTCACAGCTGTTTCTGATTGGTTCTCTGTCTATTTAACCCCTGTCCTTGGTTTAGTCTGGGTTTGTTCATTGTTATCTGCTCAGTTCCTGCGTTTCTTGTGTCCTGCGTGGTGTTATTATTATTATTATTTTTTTTTGTTTGTTTCTTGAGTTAGATTTTTTTTTTTTTTATTGTTGGTTTTGTTCCAGACTTTTGAGTTTCTTAATTAAAAAACCTTGGTTTAAATCTGCATTTGGGTCCACCTCCGCCGGTTTTCCCTGGGTCTCGTCCTGACAACTTACGTACAAATATACACATACATATATCTTGGATTTAAACTTTCTTTATTGTCATGAAACAAATTACACAGCAGTCTAGTTGGAATTAATTTTATTCCCTTTCCTGATATATTTACAACACAATTCTACAACTCTACAATTTCATTTAGCAGATGCTTTTGTCCAAAACAATGTACAACACAGACTGGAGGAAAAAAGCCTTAGTAAGTGTGACAAAGTGCTTCAAGTTAGTTGGCCGCAGGTAATAGTATATATATATATATATATATATATATATATATATATATATATATATGAAACCCCTTCTATGTTTTTGTCTTTTTATAAATTTTATAACACAGAACTATAAAAAAGAGAGTAGTCTAATATTAAGGGTTGTCTTTGCATCAGAGCAGTACATTACAAACACCTACACAGAAATGCAATGTGCTGCAGTCATTCACCAGTAAATGCAGCTGATATACAAATAAATAAATAAAAAAACAAGAAAAAAGGGAAAAACCAAAGTGTTAATCTAAAAAAACTCAACAAGATGATGTATAAAGGTGCTAAATGAATTCTTTACATCTGCATGGAAATTATTCAAATGACTCAACTCTCCATAGTAACTTGGCCCCTGAAGACTGTTAGATTCTCCTTGATGCACGCTGTGTTTGTTAACTCCAATTTTACCCACAGCTTTTGTGTTCTCTGTCTTTTATTCTCTCTCTGGTGAATTTTACATTTCAAAGCTCTACAGCTAAAAACGTACCCAGCTCCATTCAGCACAGCAGAGGATATGAAACACTGACAGGAACAACACATACTTCTAAAACACATCGAGTCAAGAGGGAGTGACCTGACGGCTGGAACAGCTTCATTAGATAGCTGTGAGGGAGACTTCCTAAGATTTCAGATCAAACTTTATGATCTCATACTTAGAAAATTTCTCAAACATTTAGTCATTTTTTGATCCTTTTACCCAAATCAGCATCAGAACATCTAACCCATTGTGTGGTGATGCATCTGTTAACTTTATTTTGAGGTTAATGAATTTTAGAACAACTATTCTCATTTAAACGGGGGTTAAGATTTTTAAGGTTTGCTATGTAGCATGAGCTTGTGTCATGAATAGTAGATTACCTGAGGTCGCCTCTGGCTGACAAAGGTGGGCAAATGAAAGCTACGTTTGTTTTCTTTTTTTTTATCTTGATTCAAGGTTTTAATTCAATTACTGGAAACAATAAGAATAAAAAAGCCAGTTTAACTTGATCAGACAGAAACTGCAGGAAAATGAACAAAAATAGTGAACTTTGGTGGACTGCTGGTTTATTCTGAACCGTGTTCATGGAAACATGGCTGAAATGAGTTTCCTGTGAAGAGCGCCTTGGATCAGCCTTAAGGAGAAGTTCAGGAGCTTGGACATCTGGAGGTAGCTCAAAGTGGAGCCTTTGCTCCTTCACATAAGAAGGAGTCATTTGAGGTGGTTTGGTTGTCGGATGAGGACAGCAGACCTGAGGCAGACCCAGACTAGCTGGAGGGATCAATATTCCCTCTAGCCTGTAGATTACTTTGGATTTCCCAGAAGGAACAAGGAAAAGTTGCTGGCGTCAAGGACCTCTGGGTCTGCTTGCTTAGACTGCTTACCATACAAACTGATCTCAGATGAGTGGATAAAAATGTATGGATGAGCTGGAGGAACCACGTGACTGGATATGTTGTGGGAGGGAGCTTTAAAGGGACTGTGAGGACTTTTGGAGTATCATCTCGATACATGTCTGATTGTAGTCCACAATTTGAAATGAGATGATCAGTGCAACAGTTGGTTATTTCTAAATGCTATTTCTCAGCCTCCTTGTGGGGTTGAGTAGGACCGGATTGATTGGCATGCCAAAGTCTCTATGACAACACCACAACTGCTGACAAAGTGAAGCAGTGAAAAGAGAGAGGTCTGCTGGGAATGATTTCTGTGATTTATTTTGTGTAACAACAAACACTGGAGCTTGACTGCCAGACAGAAAAAGAGACGACAGAACTGAAAGAAGCTCATCAGCAGAGTGATAGAGCATGAGTTAAAGGCTAGAACATGAACTAAAGGTCAGAACACCAGCTAGAAGCTAAAACATCAACTAAAGCTTAAAACAACAGCTAGAGGCAAAAACAGGAGCTAAGGTTAAAACAGTAGCTAAAGGCAGAAACAAAAGCTAGACGCCAACACACGGGTTAAGCTGTTTGTGTTTATGTTCATTCACACACATGCAGCAGCAATTCTGCAGTGATCTGTTCAAACCTGAGAGTCTATCAATTAAATGAAGAACCAGGTTACTTTTGCTCTGCTTGGTGGATTCACTAGCATTACACAACATGTCTCAACATTGGGCTGTGAGTAGGGTTAAATCTGGCAATTTAACTATGGTGCAAACTGAGCTCACAAAAAGCAACAAAAAATATAGAAATAACAACAGCCTATTGTTATCTTAATATCAGTTTCAACCAAACCAAGATCTAACATTGAGAGATTGTTCCCTTTTGGTTAAACTGAAACTTGTCAAACCCCACAATTGTCACTTTTTGAATAATAGCACTATGTAACTGTTGATAAACACATTATCTCATTGTGTTTATCTGCTTAAATGTTGTCTTGAACAAAGTGAAGTGTTGTTAAATTTGAGGATCTGCGCTCCATTAATTTTACTAAAAACAAACTGAAACCAAAACTAACACATGCCTTGGTTTCATTGCGACAGGTGGGAGCAAAGGCTTATTGGAAGCAAAGTCCCCAACACTAATGCTATAGCTTAACCAGAAACATCTTCATATCTGGTTTAGGTTGCTGCTAATTTCTTTTATCTTTTAAGAAACACTTATGTATTTATTCATTTTTCAACTTCTTTTCTGGGTCATTCCATTTTCTCTTATGTGCAGCCAGTTAGACACCTTTAAGAAGTTTGCATTGTTATGGTTTAACAGCTCATCATCGGTTCCTTGTTCCATGATGAAGTTTATTAAATTGAATGAAAATTAATCATAAGTTAAGGATGAATCATTGTTTCAAACATTAAGTTTACACACTTGGAGCAGTGACCAGCTCAGCCACATGAACCTGCAGAGAGATTAGTGTGCTCTGCTAACCTCAGCTACACTCAGCAAACCAACAATATGCTTACCCATGGACTCTGGGAGTCTGTCTTTGGCAGTGGTTGATAAATTGAGCTGAATTTTCACTGTTATCTGGGTGTTTTCTTACAAAGTCTTTCTGACAGGTCAGATAGATGGATGGTAAGGGTCTGGTGTAGCTCTCCTAACATAAATCCTCCTCTCTATCCAACAGATCTCACACACTTCTGTGCAGACTCCGCAGCACTCTGTTTTTTCAATATACTTGCACATATGAATCCATACCAAAAAACTTATTATAAATATCCACAGACTGGTATATCTTGCTGCAAATTTAACTTAAATACAATGAATTCAAACTTAAAGATTTAATATCCAGTATCCTTCTTCAAAGGAAAATGAATGGTAGAAGTCATTTTTCATTGTGCATTGTCATTGTAATCAATTGCCTAAATTATTCTCTCTGCATAATGTATTATATTTGGGTTAATAACAGCTTACCCCACTATGTTGACAGAACCACTGGGAGGAAAATCGCAAATGACAGCGACTGACTGAATAGTGGGTTTTGTGACAATTATCTTTCAATTTTCAGAGCAGAGAGACAGAAGGGAGGACGAGGCAGCTTCAGGGGAACAGCCACTGTTTGATTGTTCTAATGAAATATATTTTAAACGTCCTTGTTAATCTCCCAGCGGAGAGCAGGAAAGGACAGAGCCCTCGCCGAGTGTCACAGAGAGAGCCATAATGAGAGGGCAGAGAAGATAAATCGGTATCACACAGAGAGAGGCCATCTTTAGTTAAATGGCGACTAAAAGAGTCAGATTCCCACAGCTATGAGTCTTCGTATGCCACATACAGCGTGGGTTAATGACCGGAGCTCAGGGGAGGACAGAGAGCAGCCTGTGATTTGAAGCCTCCTCTCTGCTGACTGCTGGGGCAGACTGTGACTCCCTGTCAGGCCATGAATGCAAACGTGACAACGAAGAAGTTACAAGAGTAGAAACGGATGCAGGAGACAAAATATGAGCAAGAAATTCAAAGTCTCCATGGGCTGTGCTCCATAAAAGTATTAAAACTAACATTAAAAAAAAGCCAAGAGAGATTTAACTGCATAATTTGAGATTCTGAAAAACTTGTTTGTTTGCCAAAATCACGCTGTGCCCATCAGAGCGATCCCTCTGGTGTTTTTGGTTAACGTGTACCTGGAGCCAGCAGCAGCATGGCTTGGCTTGAAGCCTGTAAACAGAGGGAACATCAAGTTTGATGTTTATCAAAGTCAACATAATCCTCCTCCCAGCTCTTTAAAGCTTGATAATTAACAAAACATTTAGCTGGTTTAAGGGGGAACTTTTTATTAACATCCTTCTGTCAAACAATCACATGACCCTCACATAACCCTGCTTTGTTTCCATTTTCTTTTATTTATTTATTTATTTATTTATGCATTTGTTGATCAGCTGGAAACCAAGGACATTGGGAGCTATCCCACGTTTCAGAAATTTGTTATGCCTTTCTTTTTTTTTTTCCATTATACTAATGAAAATGATTGAAATTAAGAATTTTAGTAAAACAAAGCATGACTTTCAAGCAGGAAACCACAAACTGTTTAAAATGTTGAATGACGTAACAGCTCCCCGAAAGTGAAGCCAAAATGTACACTTTAGGGCCTCCACTGACCACTTAATGCACTGTGGAGACTTAGTAAGTGATTTAAAATGGTTTCATTTTTTTATATTTTATATGTTTCCCTTTTTTTAATCTCTGAAATGTGAATATTAGCACCAAAATTCGTTATTTCTTAACTTTACTTCTCAGGTTCTGGTTGGATATTTCTTGGCAAACAAAAAAAAATATATTCACAGCACATGAAGAGTTCCTCAAAATCTCTTTAAAGATACAGTGCCAACTGGCAGAGTGTAGCAGGGAGAAGTGAGGTGATCAAGTCAGAAGCAAGATTTTGGATTTATGTTGTGGAAATGACAAACACTTGAACAGAAAAAAAGAAAGGAGCAAAAGAGGAGAACAGGAGAGTAACAGAGCAAGGGCTAAAACACAGGAAAAGCTGCTTGGTCCACATAACACCTTCTCTTTGATTGGCTAGTCCTCTGAAGGCCTGTGTGGGGATGGAGCTATGCACACACCTTGGTGTTTGAGGCCCTCCTTCAAACACCACTTCATCACTTCAGCAAGTGTCATGATGATCTGGTGAAGATCTCAAGAGCTGTTTTGGCCAGTTTACAGACAGATAGTATGGAGAAATTTGAAAGCCTGAACATCTAGCATTGTTACTTTATATCCATATTGAAATTCAGGAAAGCAGCATAGCCCCTCTTTGTTTCAAACAGGAAATTGCATTATAAATTATATTGTGCTTTATGTATGAATCTAATCATCTTTTCACATTGAAAGTCCTTGATCAATCCTTCTGTGCAGAGGAACGTTTTAGTGATGATAACATCAACCCATTTACCAACACGACTCATGTAGTGATGTGTTTTCTATGTAGAGGAGCAAATAGACGGGAGGATGATAAAATTGCTGACTCAGCCAAGTTTTAAAGTCATAAATATTAACACAGAAGAATTCGAGTGGGCACACTGATTGGTTTTATTCAAGTTACGCCCCACAGACCTTTTGGTTTTCTTCATTTAACTTCTTTGTGCATGTGAAAATCACAGTGGTGTTGCAGATGACCTAATTTATTTGCACCTTACAATTTGAGCCTCTGGGTTTAATATCACTGAATGAGGGGCTTTTATTTGCAAAATTTTGGAAGATATCATCAGAGTTAATGTCTCGAGTGTCAGTTTCAAGTGGAAACCCACTTTCGACATGGTGATGTTTGTGTGCTTTGTAACATCCATGAGCCTCTACTGATGCTCATTTTTTTGCACCTCAGGGTGTTTGTTCCCACAGCGTCACAGAAGTATTACACATATAAATATTGTAAGTGTCCCTGCAACAGGAAAGAGCATAAACACCGGACGTCTGTTTCCATCAGTAGTGACTCAGTGTTGACAGAGTGTGAGGCAGTCCTCTGGATGTTAAATTAACAAAAGACACCCGGCTCAGTATCACAAGAAAAGGAGAGCAGAGCATAAAGAAAGTGGGAGATGTCACCCTCAAACAAGTTCAGAGAGGAGATAAGAGAGGAGTGAGGGAGTGTGAGCGAGAGGCAGCCCCCGAGCTACATCAGGAGGGAAAATTGAAGTGACACACAGAGAAATGTTAGCCCACAGCTAAAGGAAGAGAGAGGCGAGAAAGTCGCGAAGAGAAAGAGAAAAGGCAGAAGGGGAAGTTGCCCACAGCTTGAGGGGAAGTGGGGTTCTGAGAGGCCGACGGAGGGTCAGAGTGACTTCATCAATCACCGCAGACAGCTCAGAGAGAGACAGGAGGGGAAATGCAGAGTTAGGACTCGAGGCACACTGTGATCACTTCTTTTAAACACTGTGTTGTTTCTGCTGTTGTTTGGCACCCTGGGAAGCTTCCGCTCAAAGAGGTTCAGCCGCTTTAACACAGCGGACCTTTTGTCTGAGGTCGCTGGTGACCGTTTGGCTCCAGAGAAGAAATAATAAATCTTTACTTCAGGAGCTGGAGGCAGTTGATCTAAATGGAGTAAAATGAGGACAGGCAGGTGATGTCTGAGGTTGTTCTGAGGTTAATGGAGAAGTTTCTACGATGCTGAGACATCAACAGTAAAGGTGAAAAGATGACAGGGATGGTGGAGTCAGAAATGTTCTATCTTCCTGAACATTTTGTAAATGGATGCACAGTTTGGTTTTTTTTCATCTCACTTTTTAGGCCAGTCTCACGCAGGTTTTAGAACCACTCAAACCTTTGCGATACCACTACAAATGCTGAAGTATTTACTCAAGATAATCGGCTTTAAGAAAAGCACCTTTACAACATTTTCCTTCCATGAAGAGATTTAATCCTTGCAAAAAAAGATGAACACCAAGTCATTAATTTCAGTTCTTCCCTAAATGAATGCAACAAGTGAAAGTGTGGGTGGTGCTGGAAGGTTTTTGTGATGTTTACAGTGAAGCTCTGAGAGGTGTGAGAGAGAAATCAAAATGAGCAAGTTAAACTGAGAAATGATCTGTTTTGACTATCTTTTTTTTTTTTCTCTACGAACATTGTTTTCCCTGGAGCCCAGAATTTGCTGTGATAATATGTTAATTTGGAAGCTTGAGGACTTTTTTATAACATAAATCTCTGTGTGAGAGAGATAGTTTTTCATTAGATAGCTGGCAGCCTCTATGAAGATCATTTATGTGTCTGAAACACACTCAAGGTGTAATCTGTGTGTAAACAATTCTTTGTCTCCTTTTCATCGCATCGAACAATAGTAAATGAAAAAACAAAAATCTTGTTTTAACACCCCAAGATATTATGGGCACATTATAGGTATTGGTCCATATTGGCTTAAAAATGAACTATCTGTATTGCCCAACGCACTGGTATCTGTCTCAACCCATTACTGTCTTCATCTTGAATAGCAGGGAACTCATTTGATTGAATGTGTCTGTGTTTAACACCTTATTCTCTTTGAGGCCAACAAACTTCCTTCCCTCTGATTGGCCATCCCTTTGTAGGTCTGTCAGAGGCAGTGTTGTAGGCGCACCTTGGTGTTTGAGTTCCGCCCCTCAGAATTAAGAGCTTTGCATACAACCTCAACTGTCAAAGAACAACTTTAGGAATAAAAACTGTATGTAATAAATAAATAAATAAAATTTAAAAACTCCAAATTAAACCATGTTTTTAGCTTAAGCTAAGTAAAACACACCAAAATTTGTTCTGTACTTTTTTTATTGAGTGCCTAGTATTTATTGTAGGGACATAAATATGGTTTATACAGACAAATAAACTGTCAAATTTAGTCAAGAACGACCTACCCTAAAATTGAAGGAGCCTTTAGATTTTTGTCATGACACGTCTCACACTGTATGTGAAGGACACAGCTTATTAATGACAGGCAGCTTTTTTTGCTCACACAGTGAATCTGAAGCTGCAGTAAGTTTGTCTTAAACTTTTCAACCTGTCAGTTATTTTTCCCAAACTGTCAGTTTTTTATTCCAAAACTATTCATTAAACTCATTGTGCTTAATCTGTGTTATTTATCTAATTTAATGGAGCTACTACAGTTTTCTGTGAACTTTTGGTTTCAGTATATTTGTCCATATAAAGGGTAACTCAAGTTTACAGATTTTGAAACCTCTTCGAACAAAATGGTCCATCCTTAAAGTAGCACAAGAGCTTCTTCAGACTTTCTGAAATGATGATGTCATCAAATAAAGTTCTCCTAACCAGGTTAAACGTTGAAGGGGCGGGGCCTCAAAGTCCAGGGTCTGTCCTTACCACTGCCACAGAGATAAAACTGAAATAAGGGTTTCCAAAAACACTAGTGTGAAAACATTGGTATTCCTTGAGCTGCAAATCCTTTGAAACCACTGCAGGGGTGCCAGAAGGACAAAACATTGCTCAAAAAACAATTCTGAAAAAGTACCATACCCCTTCTTTAATGTTAACAAATCTACTGATTTTTTTTTAGACTCAACCACCATCCAGTATTCAATGAGTCACAGATTCTTTGAGCTGTAAGTCAAGTAAAACCACTACAGGGGTGCCAGAAGGACAAAATAAAGCTCAAAAGACAATTTTGAAAAAGCACCATACCCCTTCTTTAATGTTTAGAAATCTACTGATTTTTTTAGACTCACCCACCATCCAGTATTTGATGAGTTGGGGATTCTTTGAGCTGTAAATCATGTAAAACTACTACAGGGGTGCCAGAAAGACAGATTAAAGCTCAAAAAAAAGGAAAAAAATATATATACCCCTTCTTTAATATTTAGAAATCCACTGATTGTTTAGACTAGTTAGTGTAGCTTCTTTTAAATACTGTCAATTCCCTTTGAAGCCATGTTAAGCAGTAAAACTGTAGACTATATAGTTTGAGACAATACACAGACTTTTATCCCGAAAGGTAAACATACAAAGGCAACACATTTATGAATGAATGAAAATAAAACAATATTCAGTATTTTAATGCAAAAAAGATTTTGCTGGTGAAATAATTTGGCAGATTTGTGGCTTGAAACAAGAGCTGCTGCATCAGAGGGTTTGTCCTCTTCTTCAGACTGTGAGGCCAGTGCCACAGGACCTGAGGGGACTTTATGTTTCTCACATTCAAAGCATTTTCAGACGAGTATCCTTGTGTCCGCTTATGAGGGTTTTATAATTTATGCAGTAAAGGGCTGTGATGTTCCGTCTGATGCTGGAGTGTTGACCCGGAGCAGAAAGAGGCGGATTTGTGACCTTCCTTTGAAACAGTGGTCGTTACATACATGACCGTCTTAGTCTTTGTCTCGTTGCTTTAAGTGACACCTTGTTTTTCAGACTGCGTTCTCTCCTTGACCCGACCCGCTGTAATCCCTCACTGCTTTGACAGCTGAGTTCAGACGGGCTGATTCCAGGGCAGACCTCTTGGGCTGCCCCCCCCCCTCTCCCAGCAAAAAGCGATCGTCTCTTCAATCCTCACCTCAAAGCCATCCAGCCAGCCTTCAAAAGCTCTTTCCATCTCTCTATCTCTCTCTCTTTCTGTCTGAGGGTGCGTTCATGTGTGTGACTCTCTGCCTCTCCACATGCCTGCTTCTCTCCCTTTTTTTTTCACATCTCGATGTCTTCTTACTCCTCTCCCCATTTGTGTCGCT
This sequence comes from Thalassoma bifasciatum, assembly GCA_008086565.1. Classification (NCBI taxonomy): domain Eukaryota; kingdom Metazoa; phylum Chordata; class Actinopteri; order Labriformes; family Labridae; genus Thalassoma; species Thalassoma bifasciatum. The sequence goes on from RPOG01001566.1 coordinate 40,219, forward strand.
CTCTTTCTTTACCTCAGGGTGACTCTTATTTTGGCAGATGATGATCCCCCTCCCTCCCTCCCTCCCTCCTCCCCTCCATCTCCCCCCCTCTCTCTTCTCTTTCTTGCTTCCATTCATCTTTCCCCTAAAGACTGCAGTGTACTTCTTTGTGGCTCAACCTCACACGCCACTGAGCCAAACGCTGGAATATGATTCGTGGTAACAGCCTCGAAAATCTAAAGAGCAAAGTTACCAAATGGGTGACACATTTCCCTACAAATATACTTTTATCTGATCCAGTGTACAAATTTAAATTGAGTCTAGAGGGAATTTTAAGCCCTTGTTAGTAGATTTTTCCATTTTTCATTTTTATTTAATTTGTCATGATTATGTGAAGGCTTCATGGTACTATCACTATCTTTTTTTTTTCGACCATCAATCAAACTGAACCAATTGCAGAGTGGCAGGAAATCATTATTTTTATTATTTTTTTTTAAATAACTTGCATAATAAATTGATAATTTATACACACAAAGCATATGAAGGGTTATTAGGCATCATCTCTACAATAAAGAAGAAACTACATCCACTCTGTTCCAATTAACATTACAGATAATAATTGATAATGAATTACAGTCTAAGCCTGATTTTTGAATTACTGCATGTGTCCAAGGGGAGATAACTGTAGCTCTGCTGAGGTGTTATAGAATATAAGACAACCCACCCCCCTTTCTTTTTTTTTTTAAAAAAAATGGTTATTTCATTACCAAGTCTTATTTTATCATTAGGAACATTTTCTTTCAAAAGAGAAATAAAACATTGATGAATATAAAACAAGGCAGACTGTTGTTGCTAGCATGATTTCATATAATAGTGCAGCTCATATCACAATAGAAGAGTAGAGAAAAACTGACAATAAAAAAAGATAGAGTGATTTTTATAATAGTGCAACATCTACTTCACCCAACGTCATAGTGGGTGGAGAAAGTGTCTCTCTCATAGATTTGGTCTTTGTTTTTTGATTTAACAGGCTACATTATCTCTTGTTATTTGTCTTATTTGCATGACAGGATGTCATTTCTGTCTCTACATAGCTGGCACGTTCATTATTATCTTCTTCTGTCTTGATCGCAAATGGCAGAGTTCCGCCCCGATGCAAACAGACAGGGAATTTCTGAATAATACCCTTTACAGCTCCTAATACAAACAAGTGAGTGCACACACGTAAAGAGGTGAGCACGCTATGTTAAGTGAACCAAAAGTCGGGGAAAAAATGGCAAACAAACATAAGAAATTAAGGTGAAAGAAACTTTTCAAGTGTCCCCAGACTCTTCTCCCCCTCTCTGCCATGTTCTACATTACCTGTCAAGGTAAAGAGAGGGAAGGTGCTGCAGATGTCCAAAGCCTAGTCCCCTAAATAAGACAACTCCACTTTTTCAAAGAGGAAACATATTGTCTTATATTCAGAATGATATAGTACTTAAATCAAATAATCATTCTCCAATAGTCTAATTTATTGACGTACACCTGGATGTTTTAACTGTTGGTCTGCTGTGGTGCTGGTTGGAGGTGAACAACTACATCCGTGCATCACTAATGCAGATGCACATTATGTAATGCTTGTTTTTCACTGCACTAGATTAGCATAAACCCTCAGGTCAAGACTCCTGATGGAGTCACGCTCAGCACCTGCACACACAGTTCGAGCTACACACCAACTGCATGGAGAGCAGCTATACCATCTGGTAAAACAGCCATTTCCTGTTGCACTAAGCTACTCATTGTCTTTCACACTCAGGCAGATATTGCAGTCCAAACATGTGTCGGTGTCACAGTTTGTGGAAACATCTGGCTGAACTCATGTAAAGTGCAAACATTGTTATCAGAGTGTTCCTGCATCCATAATGCTGTGGAGGAACTGCTTCTGTATGTGTAGTAATGATGCGCACAATAAGCTGACATTCAGAAGGGCAGATTTAAGGGTTGTAATCTGTATTCTGATCGGCTTCACCAGGTGGCGCACAAAACCACAAAGCTTCAAAGTTAGCTTCAACCATTTGTTTCTATAAGAAAATCTCAACTTCACCTTAAGTTTAGAGACCAAGTTGGTGATATGTGATTTAAAAAAACAGACATGGATGGCTCTTGTGACCCAGACCTTCGAGACTGTCATGGCCCCAACCATGTAGAATGTTGTATGTGCGTCCTTGTCAACCATATTTTTACCATATTTGCAATACTCTCTTACTGTGTACTCATTATTAATCTAGGCTTTAAGAGCTGGGGCCTGAGTACTGATTTTGTACCACCAACATGCAAATGTGAGCTGGCATGACAATAAAATTCCTTGAATCCTTGAATTACTAATAACTATTACAATGAATAAATATAACTCGGTAGAAAAATAAATCTTTTGGGGTTGTTGGTTGAGAAAACAGAAAATAAATGTCTGAGGTTTATAAATGTCTGAAGTTGTGGATTAAAAGTTGTTGTGGGAAGTTTCTGCCTCCTTGACCCTAATGGTGCTTTTCCACTATACAATTCCAGCCCTACTCAGCTCGGCTCAACTCTACTCAGCTCTACTCGGTTTGGTTAACGTTTCCACCAGCTCGAGTACAGACTCACGGTGGGCGTGGATCTTATAATACAGCTGCGCTAAAGTGCTGCGCAGAAGCGCATGCAAGTAATCTGTAACGCAACACAGACAATTTTTTACGAACATATGTGCCACTGTGGTCTTTAAAGGAAAAAACAAAGCTTTCAAAAGATTTTATTACAGTAATACCGCGGCTCACATCGGGCAGCATGACAACGGAGGTAAACAACAGCCTTGTGCTGCTTCCTGACATTAACTCTTCCCTGGATCCAGTGAGATCGCTTTAATGTTTTTTTTTTGGGCCTGGTATACCAGAGATTTTTTGTTGATCAATCATTCTTCTTTGAACTGGTTTTCCTTTTTGGATCCCTGTGGATTAATGGTCTGATTGGTGCTTAAAGACTCTCGTGGCAGACAGATCGCTCCTGCGCTGACGAACTTTGATTTAATTTCAAAGACTCTTTAAACCGAACTATCTTTGCTGTTAACTTCTTTTTCATTTAAAAAGGACTTTTAACTTATTTAGGAATCATGAAGGAGCATTTTAGGGCTGTATTTTGTCTTCATTCAGTCTGGTTCTGTGCCGACAGGTTTAAATGTCATTAAAAACCCATTGCTGACTTATTCGTTTACCTCTTGTAAGTGATTTGTACAGAGTCAGAGGCTGCGGAGACGACTTTCTCTGACCAATGAGTGACCGGCAATCCGTCCACGACATGTTTTGGTATCGGCTTTACTCACTTAGAACCAGGAAAAAGCAGGTACTAAAAACTGGCGTCTGACGCGTAGTACCGTGCTAGTGGAAACGCAACACAAAGCGGGTAGAGGCGAGTAGAGCTGAGTAGAGTAGGGCCAAGGCGAGTCAGTGGAAAAGGGCCTTAAGCAGTAGGTGATCCTAAAGACGAATACCCTGATAACAGAAGGCTCCACCTCCCAGACTACTTTTAGGGACTGTAGGTAAGAGCAGGCTGCATGCTGGGAGCTCAGTGATCCAGAGGATTAATAGGACATTACAAGGTCTTTAGGATAGGATGGTTCATTACCATTAAGAGCCTGGTAGAAAGATGCTAGATGGACTAAGTAAGTGGAATTAAATGAGGAGGTTAGATGATGTGTGGCTGTATTATTAGGGGAGATGTTCGGTATTTAAATATCAGATAGGAGGACAAGTAAAGCAGCTCTTTAATGGTTAAACTTCACTCAGTGGTGGATTTAAGTGTGGGTTTTTACACTTTATGTTTGTTTTAAACATCCACTGAGACTCTGAGTGAAAGCACAGAGTCTGAACGGAGGGCTCTAATTGGAAGCTTTGCGAAAGGTCAGCAGTGAGTATAACAAAGGGTCAGGCGTCTCTAACTGCATCCCTGATAAACATGTGACGCTCTACGAAAGACGAGTGAGGGTCTTTTTCTGCTCTGCTGGAGAGCTGTCTGTGAGCTTGATGGTGGACAGTTTGATTTAAGTTCTGCACTGCTAAAGTCATGGCTGAGAATTAGCTTTAAAAGGTCAGGTCAATCCTTTTCCGTTTAACCTTTATTTAATAGTGGAGAAACTGTGATTAATGGATGTGTTTTTCTAGGAGTCCTGAGATCACAAACATGAGGAGAAACTCAAGCAAGAACGTTTCCTGTTGCATTTATCAATCAAAATTCAAGATGTTACATTTTAAAAAATGGAAGGTTGAGTGAATGTTGGAAAAATCTCTGCTCATAACTATTAGTCACCTCAATACAATCAGTAACAATATATGGCATTGAGGGAAAGCTTGAGGTGTTGAGGTGAAACGAGGCATATGATGAACTATAAAGATGACAAAAGGGCTCATATGTAAGTGTTGGTATCCAGTTGAGAAGTTTCGACTCAGCTGTAGTGAAGAACCAATAAGGATGCATGTCAGGCCCAAGACATACAAACAACTCATAACTTTTTGTGTGATTCTTAATATCTGAATCTGATAATATTTCTGCAAAACTGCTCCACTTCCCCATCTACTGCTGCATTACTCAGTCAAGTTTATTCTCTGAGTGTTTGATATTTATTTGAAGTATTTGACCTTCATCTCCATAGTTCTATGTTCTGTTGCTGTTTTAGTATTTGCTAAAGAACTTATTGTGCATTATCAAGTACTTAAAGGTTATTGGTCATTTCATATCAACAACCCAAAGCAAAGAAAGCATGTTTGTTGAAAAATTCACATTTCAGAAATCAAGTTTTAGTTTAAATTGAGAGTCCAGGGTTTAAATAACTGCTTGGGAACTTTTTTCTCTTTCCTTAAAATCATGGTGGTGGAATAACAGTAGAAGTGTCAAGCGGAAAAAAGTGCAAATGGTTTGGATGGGTCACCTGGAGTTTCTAGAATTACAGGCAGAACATCAGCTTTGAGTGACTCATCCCCTCCTTTGTACCCCCAGTCAGACTTGCCTTCCAATGGGTAGGCTGTTCTGAGTGCCAAATGTCACCAAAAATATAGGGAAAAAAGGATGGGGAGCAACTAGATTACTATATTCTTTATTTCTTAAGTTTCTTAAATTATTTCCATTCCTGTTTGGTTTGCCCTGGATATGAATAATTACGTTTCTCATGGTCCACTGCTTGTAAAATCACAAAAAAATAAAATAATAATAATAGTAAGAAGAAGAATAATTATATAAAAAAGATGCAGGGACAGTTAAATTATTCTTATAACTAACACATTTTAACATTATTTTTATTTTCTATATAGTGCCAGATCACAGCAGAAGTAATTTAAGGTAACCCCTATAACCTTGTTCTTTTATTATACAGACTAATTAACCTTTAAGCCATTAATCAAATTTACATGACAGGATATGAATTTTGTCAGCGATCATAGGTGCGTTCACGTCTCTTTATCGTGCACTGCTGAGTTTCTCCGTGAGGCACACAGACACACAAACTAGTGCGGACACACACAGACAAACACACGTTGTGTAGCAGACAAAGAATGATGGAGACAGGGAAAATGATGTTGCAACCACCTCGAGTAGTGCAGAGAAAAATCTCCAGTTGAAACAACATCAGTGTCAGTCCAGTGTGTTATCATGAGGTGGCACAAATATGTTTCTAAATGGGTTTGCACTCACTTTGATTGCCCTATTGATTGTTTTATTTGGAATTTTTTAATTAACCTTTACGAATATAATTTTGTGATTATTTGGTTTGTGTGTGATATTACTCATTCAGTTCAGTTTTCTCTTTGCCAATAACGGCCTCTGGCCTGGAGCACTGACATCATAAAGTCTTGATTTGCAGTGTTTGTCCTCTGCAGCTCCTTACTGATTTTGTACGTTTGGAACTATTTATGTATTCTCAGCACGTTTAATGTTCAAGCAGCACCTTTTTCCTCTCTGATATATGTTTTGGGCTTATGCATGTGCTTTTGAATTTGAGTACTTTCCAGCACAAGTCCTTGCACAAAACCATTGTTCTGGTTGTCTCCCCTTGTTGTCACCACATGTGCTCTTCAGATTAATAACTATAATTATCAAAAACAACTCCTGTGTGCTGTTTATATGTTTATATATCTACATTTATATGACTGATAGTCATCCTCCACCACCTCTAGGCCTGAACACTCCCTTCCTCCTGTGCCTTTAATGTTGGTGGCGGGGCAAATAATTTAAATCAAACAAATAAAGTTTATATCTTCCAAGAAAAGTTTTCCAGTCGACCTTCCCCACTTTCTCTTTGTGTTGCTGAAGCTCAGAAAGAAAACACAAACAGGGAATAAGCAAATTTATTCATTCATGGATGATCAACCTGGCCTGCCCTGGAGTTTCACAGCAAGTCATTTAATTTTGTCAATTTAAATTAGTTCCAAATTCCTCAGGACGTTTGCTGCACAAACATTTGTGCGCCGTCTCTGAATGTGTGTTTAAGTAAGCACACACATTAAGTCTTACTCCATGAAGCGTGAGCTGGATAAATAAGGTTGATGCACATAGGATGTTATTGTAAGGATCAGTGGGGGCAAAGCAGCAAATTATTGCCTCAGAGTTGTATAAAAGGTTTATCTACCATGGGGAAACGATCCTCCGAGTCAATCTGAATGGGCATTGAGAAAAATGTGAACCCTGTGTGGTACAGTGAGCACTTCCTACCCTGATATCGGGCTGTATTGGCTGTTTGATAAATCACCGTTGTAAAAAGAGAAGATTGGTCACTGTTTCATTCCACAATGCATCACATTACTCCACCAGAGAGCTCTGCATCAACTAAAAACCACAGCTGTTCACTAAATCACCGGCCGCCCAAGATGTCACTGCTGTAATTCTCATCGGCCAACGGTAAGTTGATCAAAGAGCTCATTTGCCGAAGAGTCATTTGCTGAAATTACTTGGTGCTTCTGGGGCATTTGTTGAAGCATGCAGAGGGGAGCCATGTGTTTTGATCCTTGTTGTGATGAGACCTATTAATGGACTTAATAATCAGCTCTCATCAAGCGTTAGTGTCAAACGAGTCAGCAGGGGCTCAGACAGGCGGAGAGCTTTGTTGTGGGTGTTTATAGAGTCCCTCAGAAGACCTCAACTTAACCTCGGCCTATCTCTGCCTTTCACAGATAACTCTACACATATTTACTTAACATTCAGCAGGTGCATTGGAGTTAAGTGGATGTTTTGTTCACTTAAATTTCCTGAGCTTGTCTGCTGTGTCTTCGGTAAATAAAGGCACATAGGTTGCAGCCTCACAAGGGACCCTAACAAATATTAACTGACCTGACGTGGTGTTTTCTGTTTGTGGGTAGAAGTCTCCTGATGAAGTCAGCCCAGAAACAATATAACGTGGCATATGTTCTGAGGCCACATGGGGCAGGACCCAGTTATATCATCTAATTAGCTGGAGGTGTTGAGAAACACGAAATCCTCCTACATGGAGTCTGAAGACAGAATCTATTTAACCAGAAAGTTTGAACGTTTACACTTCCCTTGAACTTAGCTACCTCATAAATATGACATTCTGGCATTTTCAGAACTTTTCTCAAACTAAAGTATGTTGATGTGCAGTGGTACACTCATGGTGTTTCGAAGGAAGGAGCAAGAAAAGTTTCAAGGGCACCTGGTGTATGTCCAGTAACAGTATTCAGAAGACCAGTCATTGACCTTTTTTTTTTTTTTTTACTGTAGGGCCCTTTTCAGTGTTTTAAGAGATATGAAGTAGGGCTAGAGAATTAATCGCAAATTAAATTGAATGGCAATCTGTCCTGTTGCAATATTCTAATCCCAGGCAGTGCAATATTTCTATAGCCTGAAATGTGTCAAAATATCAGCCACCGTATTTGCAGTAGGTGTTTTCTGCTCTACACAGGAGATACTCAACCCTCCTCAACCTAAGAGACAAACTGTTGGAAAACTGCCTTTAGAAAAGAAACAACCTTAGTGGTAACAAACAAAGAAAAAAAGAAAGAGGAAAAAACAGCAAAGAGCAGCAATAAAACTTAGTTTGAAGTCGTTACAATTGCCAAAAATCAACAAAAATTAACAAGTAAAATTTTGGAGGGAACGTATAAAGATTCAGAAAGTTGTAAAATGGTGAAAAAAGTGACAAAAAACACAAGTGAAAAGTGATTAAAGTGGACAAAGTCAACAAAAACGTCGAGAAAATTTGGGTTAAACTTGGAAAATAGTCGATTTGTTCAAAGAAATGGTCCAAAAGTTGCAAAACAAAAAATAAATAAATAAAAGTGAAAAGTAGCTAAATTTGGCAAGGAAATTGGGAGTGAACCCTAAAATAGTGAGAAGGTATCAAAAAATTGGACAAAAAGCAATCACAAGTAGAAGTTGTAGTGGGTTCTTGTGCTGTAATTGATGTAACAGTTCATATCATGCAATGTGTTAGTTCAAAAACATGTAAGATAAGAGCCTAGAAATAATCATGCAAAAAAAAAATCACAAATGCAAAATAGGAAATAATAATGGCAGTTAGATTATTTTTGCAAATCATTCAGCCCTAGTATTAGAAGGCATGTATAACTCCATTTAATGCAGACATGAGCACCTGGAGATGCACGTCATGTTGATGCAGCAAGAACCAATGGGGCTGCAATCAGCTCTGCATCAATTAAAATTGTGTTTTATGTAGTTGCTGTAACTATCTGACTGAATAATTATATCACATGTAACTTTTTATAATGTGCCTGATAACTGTTTAGTATTATAAAACATGTCAATATGACCTGGTTTGGAAGCATGTCAGATCATGTCAGATCATATCAGATCATGTCAGTTCTTTCTCTTTGTTTTACTGCTCAGTTTGAGGCTCGTGTGTGGTCCCAATCATATGCATGTGCAACTGGACACAAAGGAGTATCGCAGGACATTTGTGGAGAGAGGTGTGCGGAGGACATAGGTTAGAAGATTTACCTGTGATACTGTATTGTTCTGCTATATGGGAGCACTTTGGATTCAGTTTGAGCAATGATGACAGAGGTAAAAAAAAGTGTTGGACAAGACTACGACTGTGTGCAAGCAGTGTTACCTGCTTAGCAACTTTGTGGCTATATTGAGCAACTTTTTAGACCCTTGAAGACAAATCTAGTAACTTTTGAGTTTGTAGTCTCTGAGGTGAAAGCATGTCAACGAAAAGCAGGTGCTGCCTTGGGCCCTTCTCCTCTCCAAAACACTCACAGGCGGACAAGTCCTTCTCACTCAAAGCACCCCCTCTCAGCTGCAGGCAGAGCAAGCGACTGCATGTAAATGAAGCATGCGTTTGTCTACTTTGGATCACCTTTTCTGGTCCTAAGCCTGGTTAAGTGAGGAGGGTTGATATTTTGACATTAAAAGAAAAAAGAAAAGGAGAATCAACAAAATTAACATAAGAAAGTTCATTTTTAGTTCTAAACGTACATGTTTTTACCCAATTTCTGTCTCTCCCACAGTGTTGTTCCTCTTTCCTACAGTGTCCGTGACGATTACATTCAAATGGCTAATTTGCAAATTAGGGGATGGTATCATTTTCTGACTTTTAATGACTTTTAATGACTTCTGGGACAGCGAACAGTGACTTTTCTTACTGAGGAGTTGGCATGTAGAATCAAACAATGTCTCACTTAGCTTCAATGATGTAACAAAAGACAAACTGCCTCATTCTTTCAGCTTTTATATGACTTCATGTGACATTACTGATTAAAAATGACAATAATGATACAAAAAGAAACATTAAAAGTCTATTCTTTTAGGGATATATGTTATTCTGGGGTGTTAAAAAAGCTTTTGAGATTTAAAATCATTTCCATCTAGATTCATGTGAATCAGCTCATCAAAAGTACACTTTTAAAAAGAGCAACTTCTAAACTCTGGGAGAACTTTTAGGCCTCCAGATTATTGGAAATCATTGATTCTGTCCAAAACTTTAAAGCTTTTTGCATCTATAGTACTGCATCCTGAAAGAATCATCCCTCTGTACTGCAGTGCTGCAAGCAAAATGACACATAGCACCCTTTCTCATTCAGAGTCTTTTCATAGATGGTGAGCTATTTTCTGTTAGACCTGCATAGTCTCAGAAAGCTGACCCTTTTTCTGAACATTTGTATCAGTGCAGAAGTCAAAATGAGTCATTAGTGAGCTATTAATGGCAGTCCATCATCGAGGAGAGTCCAGGGAAAAGCTTTATCCTTTAGTTTCTAATGGTGTCAAGACCCAAAGAAAAATCAATGCAGCTCTCTGGGACGTAAATCCCTCTTGGCATTTCCACAAATGTTGCCCCACTCCCACCCCCCTCTTTTAACAAAGACAGAGCCTTGTAATGGGCCATTTACTGACTCATATACATGGTCATCTGCCCTCAGTTCTGACAAGTGACTCATGTGCCTTTATGTCTACTTTTACATATGTGAACTTCAAAAAAAAAGCTCAAAGTTGTATGAATTTCCATACGGGAGATGGAGAAAGAGGAATTTCTTGAATTATTGTCATCTCACTTTTTTTTTATTAGACTGATAACTGTCCTTTTGCACGATTGCACACAACAGTGAGCAAAAATAAACTTTAGCCTATCTGAAAATAATCCCTTATTGTTCAAAACATCACCCCTCTCAAACATCAAATAAAAACACAGTCACACATTTTTCACTTGCAAGAAGTTTCTCTGCTGCTTCAACTCTTTATGCTGTGCAGAAATAAGTAGCATTAGGGACAGTCTTGAGTTAGAGAGTGTGCAGCTCGCAGTGTTTCTCAGAGTCAGATATGGAGAAAATGCAAGTGAATAAACAAACAACAGCAATTAGTTTCACTTTGCATCAGAAACAACCATTGAAGACAGACAACCTGACCTGAACTCGTGTTAAAACATCATATTCCAGATTGTTGTTATTGATGGTTGGAGCGTTTATAAAGCCATTTCCTGAATAGGAAAAGCTAAGATAATTGTCTGCTGGCTCTTCCTATTTGGCTTAGCTTTAAAACATGCCAGAGCCATATGCTAATCACTTCCCCTTTGAACTTTAAGCCATAGAGAAAAGAGGGTCTTCCTTTGAAGCTTTAATGAAATGGTGATTCACTCCTCAAGTGTAATGAAATGTTGAAAATAATGGGACAAATTCAAAACTGCTGGAATAGATAACTGTTGATAGACGTATATGTATGTATTGATTTATTCATATTATTTTATGTGCAGGGCTTTCACAAAAAATATACCTGATGACAACCCTGTCAAATCATAGAACTTGTGATATCAGAGTTAGTCAAGTTTAATCTCTTTTAAATAGATGATACAGATGATGAAATTACTTCAGCATTTTCCCTTTTCCATTTGTGACCTCTGTGTATATTTGTACACTGACAGAAGAGATTGCTAATGTGATTGAGTTGAATGTCACCATGTGATGATTCAGAGTGAGATTCATTTGTTCATTTAGAGAGCTGATGGTCTCTTGATGATAATGTTGATTGTCTAAAGTCTGAATAGATGAGAAACCTAGGAGAGAGTCGATCAAATGATGCAAAGTACATGAGAATGTGCAATAATAAAAAAAATGATTTCTTTTTCACAAATGATAGATAATTGTTAATTCAAGAAACATTCATCAGAAATTATAGCTCCTGAAAATGATACCTATGGTGTCGGAAAGAAAAAAAATGTACAGATAAGCAGCACGTTTTGACTTTTGAAATAATGCTACATATTCATATGTGTATTCATATATGTGTGAAGATACTAAGTGGAATTTTTATTGTTGATCTCAAGGATTCAATTAAGTTAAATTTACTTCTTCCCAGATTTTTTTTTTTCCAGTGCACAGCAGCACATTTGACAAGGAAGCAAATGCACACAGCTCAAATAAAATACATGCAACAAAGTCAATCTTTACCTAAATCACATAGTGGATTACACATCCATGCTGACATCCTTACTGTGTGCACAATCTTGATGCTTAGCGAGGAAATGACAACTGCATCATCATTGCATCATGTACAGAAGCGCATTGACACCTCCTGTACCAGGTGTGACAAAGAGCCCTTCTTTTTAACTTCCATCACTGTGAAAGGTTTACTCTACACATTTTACAGCAGAAGCACGGGGTAAATCAGGCAACTCTATGTGCTTTTCTTCTGTTGCCGGGTAGTTTTATGTTGGCCTTAAATTTGTAGTCCGGTGTTCGACTCAAAATACTTACTTCCACCCTTGGGATGTACCTCATCTCTTTCTCCCTCAGAGGCTCTAAGCTGTAGTCTTTATGAAGTCGGGACCTGATGATTTGAATTGATTCACTGTGACACTTTTGACATTTCCAGGCTACTGATCCTCCCTGAGCCACGCTGATCTGTTGTCAATGAGGGGGCAGACAGGAGAGCTGAGAGTCTGCCACCTTTAGGCCCCCAAACACCAGCCTCTTTTTGAAGACGGGCACCAGCTCGATCGATGTTCTGCTCAGCAAGGACGATGGCGGCTTGGTGTTTTAATCTGATCTCGGATTTGTTATTCAGTTTAACCTTGTTTAAAGAAACACACCGACAGTTTGAGAGGTGGTTGAGTTTGGCTGTTTTCTCATGATCACAGCAAAGCAAGTGTTTCAAAAAGAAGTAAAAGATCTTGGTGAAGACAATGTTGACACCTTGGCATAAATACTGCACTGTGTGTAGAGTTAAGCTCTGTACCTGAAATCATGCATGACAGCATAGGTTGTACTCAAGGTTATAATTCAGGAGATGATGCATTTTATCATTGCCCTCCAGATTTGAAGATAGCAGTCTAATTTCCTGTGGCTCTGCTGCCTAATTGCATTATATAATTACAACCTACTTTTGTATCTCCATCTAGGGAAATTAACAGTTGTGTACATAAAGTTACACTTGTCGATCTGAACTCTAATTAGCTGGGACAAAGTTAAACTTTGCTCTCGATGTTTCCAGATGCCTGTAATCATTTTTATCCTTTGCTCACATTAGATATAATGAAGGGTAAACTAAATCGATTACGTCTGCGTTCTGAACAGTTTACCCTGAGGTGGAGACTTCTTTATTCGAACAAGGTCCCTCGTTTTTGGCTGAAAACATTTTATTCTGTTAACAGTCGCCCGTTATCCACTTCTGCTTCATGGGAGCCAGAATGAATTCACCATCCGAGTTGAAGCTGATCGAGTTTGAGCCAGTACCATGAGAGGGAAAATGAAAAGTGCTGTGAAATAGTCTGTAACAACATCTAAAGGAGTCAAACAGGGATCTGAATGAGAGCGCTTTTAGAATGTATCTTTGGCTCCTTAAAAGGAGTGGAATCTGTACATGAGTGTTTTTAACTTTCCAGTTTATAAAATCGGTCATATCCTCACACTGCGGGAGAGTTAATTTTAAATCGACCTGTTTATCCTAAAGAGGGGGTATTCTGCTTTACTTTATTTCAAACAAAAATATAAAGTATCAATACTGGATGTTCAAACTAAACGTGCAGATTTTCAAACCTCTACATATTCATACGTTGTAGACATAGACTCTTCAAACACCTCCAGAAAGCTGGCCAATCAGAGGGAAGGGGTTTTGTGGAGCAGGGAGCTTAAGGTCACGGTGACACTGGCCAACGGAGCTGTGCTGTACTCAAGCATAACTGTGGTAACACTTCCCCAATATTAATCAAACTTCATTGCGCACTTTTGTCAATATGGAGCATCTGTTTATAAATCTTGGCCTCATTTGAGTCAGTACAATGGACACAGAGGACATGGCTACAGCTTGGTTACTGTTTGGGTTATGTTAAAGATAGAGTATGCAGAATTTCCCTAAAAAATGAAATGTTACGTTTTACAGGAATAATCCTGCTCAGTTGTCGTCTCTGGGCATCTATACGTGTGTGTTAGTGTCTGCGTGTGCCTGACCCCCTTATAGACCCCCTCCTTGCCTGTTGACTCAGGACGCTTCTAGGTGGAAAACAGGAGTTGTTATGGGTGATAACCAGCCAATCATAGGACGCCTGGTGCATATGTAACTGTGTGATGCTGATAGCGAGTGGGAGAAGCTATCCCAACTCACAGGAAGAATGATACTACATTTGTAGCATATCTTATTTACCTACAGGAAATCAGGTGTACAGCTCTTGAGTTTTTCTCACGCGATGCTGCAGGTGCTCACAGGGCTGTTTTTCACAGTTTATGGAAGGTTAACGAAGCTAAGACTGTTAGTCATGCTTGTAGCTATGGTCGGAGGCAGTGAGCATGCACTGCAGCTGACACTGAACCACAGAGGAAAAGCCCAGTTTGGATGCTGTTTGTAAACAGAAACACAAAACCTATCGAAAACTCCCAGGTACTTCACCTTTAAGTCATTCTGGTCTGACACAACCCTATAACATCCCACCATCATGGGCTGGACTTCAAGGTTTGAGGAGTGCTTGAGCACGGTACATATTGCCAAAGTGACCACATCCTTGAAAAAGCAGCACCCATCTCCAACGTCAGCAGAGTTATATTTGATTTATTTCATTATTCTATTTTTTTTAAATGTCCTTTAAGTAACACACATATTTATAATTGAACAAACTGAAGTGAAGCAGGAGATGACCCCAAGGATACATAAATAGAAAGACAAAAGACAAGAGAGAAAAAAAAAATCAAGTTTTGATGAATTGAAGAGGGAGCAAGAGAAAAAAATGTTTCCGCCATGGATTTCTCTGAGTGTTATAATCTGTGAAGGTAAATACACACTTGAGCTCTGACTTAAGGTTGTTTGGAAATGACGAGTTTGACTAGTAAATCTGTGTGTTTACAAAACTGTGACTCCACAGACAAAATGAAAGACATCCATAAACAAGTAGAGACAGATCTTATGAAAGTGGAAATACAGTCAACACAAATTAAGACCATCTGAAACTGTAAAGAAATATCTGTGTATGTGTAAAGTTTGAATGATGTACTCCTGAACATCTTTGTTAATATCACTCTCCTTTGGGACTGAGAACATAAATGTAAAATAGCAAGTTTGTTTAAACTAATGCAAAATACAAAAGTAAAGAAAAACATATTTGAATCAATAAATTAATAAATTAATATCAGTTACATGACGGCCACATTTTAGTCTGTGTAGTTTCCTTTTCCCAACTCTAATCTGATCAACCTGATAAATACAGTGCTCCATCTCCTGCAGGTCAAAAATGTTGGATATAAAAGGGTTACTTTGGATCAAAGTGGATTTCCCACATGTTCTCAAAGAGCTATGTGTGCGTTTAATCAGGAAGGCTGTTTCAGAATCACTGATTTATTCATTCATGAAGACATTGTTCATTTACTCAGTCATCATTCATTGCAGGCATGGCTGTGGTTCAGTGGCAGTGGGTCGATATCAGCTCCCACAGTCACATCAGAGTATCCTCAGGCAAGACACTGAACCCCAAATGGCTCCCAGTGACACACTCAGTGGTGTGACTGGTATGAATGGAATTAATTACTAGAAGCTCAGTACTGGAGTCTGCTCTCCATCAGTGTATGGATGTGGTGTGATGGATGAATGTAGGGAGTAGTGTGAAAGCTTTCTGAGTGGTCAGCAAAGAATAGAAAAGCACTTTTTAAGTCCATTACCAGTCATTTGTGTTACTCTCTCTGGCTCTCTTCTTGCTCTGGTGATCAGTTATTCATGGGTGTTGATACTTTAAGTACTAAACCTATCAGATTTGCCATAACTTCTATGACAGTCAACCAGACCTTTTCTCTCTTATGCTTTCAGTTCATGTGAATCACATCTAATAAAGTCTCCTCATTGAAATTCAGTTTTGTAGAATCACATCTGAAAGTGTAAATACCCCATGGGGTATGATTGTCTTCTTGTCACATATGGATCAGAGCAGGGGTGTCCAAACTTTTTTCAAAGAGAGCCACATTTGATTTTGCAAAAAATACCCAAGCAACACATTTATGAACTAAAAGTAACATGAACACTCTATTTCTTAGAATTTCTGTTGGAAACCAGTCACCAAGTGCCTGTTTTACTATGATCCCAAATAACCAGTGCTACATTGTGTATGCATACTCAAAAACTGCACATGTTATTAGTGTGTTGCAGATGATCTACTATGCTACACAGTTGGTAAACTGGACCATCTTATTTAAATACAAATTTTTCATGCACTTTATCTTTATAGTGCATATGTATCTGTCTCCACAAAGAGTTTGGGCTGTAAACAAAAAAATGAAGTTGGCAGCCATAACGTTGGAGGTCTTGGCACAGGAATTTAAAAAAAAGAAAAAAAGATACACAGTCAACAGCAGAATAATAAAATTCAGGTTTGTTAATTTCAAAATGTGGCAAAATATTTAGGTTCATCCATGGGCTTTTTATTTTGGTTTAATTACACCCAAAAAAAACTAAACTAAACAAAACAAAACAAAAAAAGCTGTGTTTTGGGCCATTTACTGCATCCCAAGTGTGTGGGAACAGGATAAACATGCTCATCCAGCAGCTCAAAAATGGCATTGCTGAATAGATAGGTTTATTGTTTCTTTTTCTGAGTGTCCAAATATGTTGACAAGTGCACGACAGGTGTTCTCTCTCCCTCGTCCGTTATTGCACCCATGTCTCCCTCATGCCACAATGACTGCAGCCATTTGTGTATGACGCTGTGCCACTTTGCACCTGCCTCTCAAAGATGCTAAATATACACGCAAAAACACAGACCACTATTAGATAAACCACATTGCAGGTGCTTAATGCTGATTTTTGCTTCTCCTCCACCCAGTATTTTGCATGTTCTGATAATCTGCATATAGTCTGCATAGTCACAGACGCACTACATGTATTGTGTGTGTGCTCCATATCTCATTTGACGTGTGCATTCCTTGGTGCATCCGGTTCATCAATCAGCTTTTTGTGCATGGTTAAGTTTGCACGTGTTTTTTTTTCTCCTTTAGTAGATCAGGCCCCAAATGTGCTCAAACATCTTTGTGTCATCATTACAGCCTGATGAAATCAAAGCTCTCATGTCCTTCAGGTGTCTCTTGATACCAGATGATCAGTGGTCAGTTTCCTGCACTGTTACGTGCTGCATAAACATCACCAAACTGCTTCAGAACAAGGAAAATTTTCCCCATTAAGGGGCAATTTGGGATAATAGGGGATCATGAATTGTTCCTGGACTGATTTTTGTATTTAGACAATTGCGACTTACGACATTCTGAAAACCAAATGTTTCTTATGCTGAATTCTAGACTACTTAAATTAACCATTTCACAACTTTTATTCAGTCCCGTGTCCTTCAGTGTGTTTTTTGATCTCTCACATTTTTACATTATTGTAAACACGTTACTTTTAAGACCTCCACTGTAAGAGCTGTTGAGTTGAGCTTCATACAAGCAGCCGGCACGTAGTTTAGTGAGACGTTACTGGTTTGTGACCTTGACAGAAAATGTAAATGTGGGCATAATTTAGAATGTGGTCCTTTTCAGTGACATAATTACGACATTATCAGATGAGACCTGAATTAAAATGAACAGTGGGCCTGACTATGGACATGTCTGGATTGGAATGACAGGCTCAAGTCAGAATAGCAGGGAAAAAAATGTGAAATTTGATCCAAAGTGCTTATGTTTAACTTTATTATTTCTAAATTAGATTGCACTTTTTATGAAAATATCCAACTTTTATTTGGATTGTTGAGTGGATATAGCCATGTTGAGCCTTTTGTAAACTTACTGTGCTTTCAACTGTATGTACTGTATCTTTAAGTGAAGGAGACAATCTGTTTAGTCTGAGAGCAGATGCACAGTTAAGCATCCAGCCTGCTCTGTAGAGTCATCTCAGTAAATGAAACACTATAAGTGCCTCCTTTAATGAGACACATTACACAACACCCTCCACCTGTACGCCTACACACACAGTTTGCTGTTTTATTGCTGCTGTCCAGATTGAAATGGCGTTGTTGTCACCTGGCCAGGCATGACTGGTGTCACACTGCTCCCACAGCTGAAGAGGCAGGTGGGAGATCATCCTCTGTCCAGCTGGGAAACATGAGAGCATGAGGAGGAATTGGGGAATGGTGTCTCTCTCTGTCTCTCTCTCTCTCCTCAACAGAGGCTGCTCGAGGGTCCTTGATCAAGGCACTCAGTCCCTCGTGTGAAGCTGCTTAGTGGCCAGCTGGACAGCCGGCTCCAACAGGCTCATCTAGCACATCAGTATGGATGTCAAACACAGCTCGGCTTAAATGCATCACATGCTTACAGATATATTCCTTTTATACACGAACAAGTGTTTTGTGGAGTCTCTCGAAGCCTGATCTCTGTATCCAGACACATCTGCTGTCAATGTTTCTGTGATACATTCTCACTTCAGCCGTACTGTGTTTAGTGATTTCAGTCACTCAGTTCTGGGTCAAAATGAAATAAACTTCTGCAGTTGTGTTATTGAAGTGGAAACATACTTCCTCTTGGCTTGACACCATGAGTGTGTGTCCTGTGGAGATTTTACTCCACCTGGTGGAGAAGGATGTAATTAATGGCACCAGTTCACACTCGTGAATATGATGTATGCACCACGTCTGATGTCTATTTACAATTCTTCCAGGAGATGTAATTAACATGGAACAATTTGTGTGTTAAAATTTCCTTTTTATTAACCACTATTACACAGGTAGTCACAGCAGCACATCTTCACACCACAATACAATTAAACCTTCATCACTCACTATAATGAGTCATGTTTAAATCCTAGATGTCTGAAATCTGTATTTTCTGCCCGTTGCTCCCCCAAAGTCTGAAATCTCATCTTGAAGCTCAATGAAACCAAGGAATTGTGTGAAGTGAACAGGTGACTATTAATTTCATTATCCTGACAGTTTGTGACAAAGCCCCTGAAAGAGGATTTTATGAACAGAAAAAAAGAAAAAGTATTTCTGCAGCTGAATTAATTGTTCACCTGATCCCCAATAAGGCAACAGATTCTCATCAGCCATCTTTGGACCTATGACTGAACTTTTCCATTGACAAGAAACAGAAACGAGAGTTTTTCAGGATTATTTATGTTTAAATGGTGTTTTTAAGCTTGGGTGTATAAGATTTGCAGTTTATTCGACTTTGAACATAATTAAAATACAGTAAGTCTTTAAATCGTAACTGTGATTAATAAACAGACTTGGAACGAACAAGATAATAATTCTCCCACCAAACACTCAATGTCATTTAGATGTTGTTTTCTAGGCAAAATCTCATTAAAGCCTTAATTTAGAAAAAAAAAAAAAAAAAGACATACAAAATTGGGCCATGTTTAGTCCGCCCGATTCAGTCCTAATTAAGCCCAATAATAGTGGTTTAAAATACTACCACGTTTATCTGGTCCGATTCAGTCCTAGTTCAGCCTAATTTAGCCCAATTATATGTTCAGTCCACTGTTCAGTCGTTAAAATATAACCTTATGTCCTCAGTTTGATTTAATCCTGAAAAAAACAACCTATTACCTTTTCACTTTTTAACCAGATTTGAACCATAGCGCAACGTCCTAAATAGTGACATCCATTCGATGACCTGAAAATTACGTCTTTTCACCTGTGTGGAAGTAAAGTGGTTAGCTAAAAACATTTTTTTAAATGTTTTTTTTGACAATTTTTTGCTAGGTGGGCAATGAGTACACTTAAATTAATAATCACCTGGAAACAAAATTTATGTCTCACCTATTTCAAGGTCTTACACAGTAGATTTGAGATTTTCCTGTTCATGCAATATTGAAAAAAAACCCAAAAACCTGACTTTCTCATCTCAGCTCCTACTTTTCAGTGAAGATCTTGAAGATATTGAGTAATTGCCAATTTCCTATTTCTTTTGAATTAGAGCACGAACATTGAACAGAAAGAAAATACAAATTAGGAATGAGTGAATTTGGACTTTGCCACACTATGCTAGATTAACTGAAACAATAATACATTAAATGTTAATAAAATAACATAAAGTGAGGAAAATTCACCCAAGTCTTTCTACCAATTCTTGATCCCGTTCATATTTTAGTACTCTTTTAGTTGCAGTATTTGCTTCCTGTCGAGTTCAGCTTTACTTCCTGTCCTCGTGTGTTTCCCTCCTGCCACTACCCGACCTGTACCGGTAACCCAATCCGTTCTGTGCCTGTACGTTGATGACGTCGCTTCCGCCATATAGTGATGTCACGTGCATGTTGATACAGCCAATACAGTCTTTTAATTTAATTTCTTTGGGTTAAGGTAGGGGATAGGGATAGGGTTAAAGGGGTGAATTAGGGTTAATTTGCTGATGTGTTGCTGACGTAAAATGGGTGTTAAGCCGACGAGTGGATGTGGACGCGCTCTGTACATGCGCAGGATTGGGTAGCGAGTACGGCTCATGTAACGACAGCAGTATTTGCTTCCTGTCTAGTTAAGTTTTACTTCCCGTCCTTGTGTGTTTCTCTCCTGTTAGATTATACTGAGCATGTTCACCTGTGTCCAGTAGTGAGCTACAATTTTTTTTTTTTTTTCATAATTATCTTAAGGTGTGTCTGAATGTGTCTTAACAACATTATTTCTTCATACATTACATAAGCAGCTTGACTGCTCCTTTATATTCTCATACAAATACACTGTGAACCTTTAAGCAACATTTCTCAATTGGCATGACTCTGCTGAGAGACGCCCTCACAGCTCTGTTGTTGTGTCTGGATTGCAGGACAAGATGTTGCTTCCCTTCTCTCTGTCGTCTCCAGGCTGCACTCTCGTCTGTTTGGGACCAGCCTGAGACAGACACAATTGTTTGTACCACAGTGTCAACCATGTGACAGACTTCTTTCTTTTAGATTGATGTAAAAAGACATGACATGATCAGATTTTCTGATGTTCTGTTCAAATGACAGCAGAATTCATCATTGTTATTGTGGGTTTTGACTGATCAGTGTTTGACCCAGCTGAGTAATACCAGAGAAGCAGTCACAGATAGATGACATCATGGTTTACACTGCAACAACTGAAATAATAGAGAAAATAGAGGATAGAGAAATGGAGAAACAATATATCATTAGGTATCATGGACTCAGGCCTTGAAACACACAGTCAGACCGTCTGCCTAACTTCGCAGCATCTGTTGAGATAATGGAGCAGGTGAAACGTTCCGTACTCCTCTACCTGTCAACAAGTCCCCTGAGAAAGCAGCAACAATAACACAGAACAACACAGATTCTCTCTCTCTCTCTTCTTACTCTCTGTCAGACCAAGCTGAAGCCTATAAACACTAAACATTTGCCTGAGTGTGTGCCTGAATGTGTGTGTGTGTGTTTGCATGTGTGTACAGTATATTACCTCAGCTTCTCCAGGTTGCAGCAGAGCCTGGAGGCTGCTTTGATTGGCATATAAAAAGGGAGCCACCACCCCCTCTTTCACGTACCTCTGCTTTGAAGGAGGGACTCCTGCGAGATGAAACCTCTTGCTTTGCGAGTGTGTGCACACGCTGATGCACTCTCATATAACCGTGCTCGAAATGACACGTAATTAAAGCACATGCGCTTGTGCACAGAGCAAAACGTGAACAGATTTGAATCATGCAAATTTATAATCATATATACATACCTTTACCCAAAACCTCACACTCACCTACAGCTGCACAAAACACATATTACATTAGAGTCCATGCATTTACTGAGATATAGTTGCAAACATCCATTGTAAATCAAATAACAAATCAGTTCAAATGTCTCTTACACACGCAGAAACAGGTTTTGTTTTTTACCTGAGCAAAGCATCTGTTTAGTCACCAGGGTGAGGATATTCATAAATAAATTAGAGCCAGGCGTTTGTATTTTCATCTCTAACCTGATTGCTGAAAGATGAGGCATATGCTCATTTAGTCTGTGTGAAGAGACACCCACGCTTCACGCGAAGCCACCAGAGCAAATCACCGAGCTCCTTTGAGCTTTCTAACGGGAACAGATTGACAAATATAATGATTCTGTTTAATATTCCTCCACAGGAGCCGGTGTGAGGGCTGAAGCATGGACACTGTACACAAGTGAAGTCATGCTGCAGGAGACGAGGAGACAGACAATTTCTCAAGGTGAAGACACAGAATATAATGATCATTTGGTTTTTTTTCATACAGTTGAATAATTTTTTTCGGCCTTGGATGAAGTTATGGCACCAGTAACAAAAAAAAAAAAAAGCATTCTTATACAAATCATAACACCTGCATTTCCCAAAAACCGAACAGCAGCTCAGATGATAAACTGTACACTGCAAAAATGAAACCAAATCTCTGTTTTTGTCTCATTTCAAGTAAGATAAATATCTTTTGAGAAAGGGAAAAGCAAAGGGGAATGTGTTATTTCAAGATATTAGAAGTCACACCTGGATTATTTGTAATGAGTGAAACAGTTAATCATTGTGATAAGAAAAATAACACTAGTTTAAAGTTTCTTGTATTAAGAAGTTTCTTGTATAATCTATCTTTCAAAAACTAAAACATCTAATTTTCTTATCCATCATTATTCCTTATTTATTATTTTTCACTCAGTAGAATGGTGTTTTTTTTTCTCTACCTGTTGGGTAAATGTGACATAAATTGTGTTTTGTAAGACTTTTTTATGTGTGTGATCACCAGTATTGGCTTAAAATGTAACCAAAATTGTCCAAGATGCAGGGTAAGAAGAAAAAAACCTGGGGTAGTTGTTGTGTTGGGAAAAAGAAAATGAATCGATCAATATAAACAGTAAAAACTTTGGCTCATACTCCTGCACTCCCATCTTGGCCACTTTTGCCTCACAGATGAAAGGGGTGAGCAATACCAGTAAATTTCTCCAGTTTACACAGCTCTAAAATCAGAGATAAATAGAGTTAGTTTTTTGAATGTTTTTCTTACTGCACTTACTAAGTTTGTTTTTATGTGATCCTCATGGATTTCAGGAAAAGGGCATTTACAAGCTGCTGTCTTTTCTATTGCAGAGCTGTGAGAAAAATAAGAAAGGTGAATCTTGAACTAAAAGTTCAAAGACAGATATTTAAGGGAAACTATTCAATTGGCGTTTGGCCTTTGTCGCACCTCTGAAATTATTCACAGCTGAAAAAATATCTTCTACTGTTTTAGAAAATCCTTAGTTCAGCCTTTGTGCTAAACCCTTTGTTTTAGCTGCTGTCTCTTTAAAGTTACACATGCAACAAAACCCTCAAGCCCACTGGAGGGTTTGACAGGGGCGGTGCTATAGGTGGACCTTGGTGTTTGAGGCCCGCCCCTTAAATGTAACATACAGCCATAGGAGATCTATATGTGATGACCTCATCATTTTTACAAGTCTTGTGGAGAGCTTGTACAGTTTACGGATTCAGGGATTTTCACATCATATGGATTCACTACTGTACATACCGTTAATTATATCATAATCATTGTAAACATACAATTGTATCATAGTTAACAACCTGGTTATAGTCTGTAATTGTACCATAGTCAATAACCTGTTTATAGTCAATAACATGTTTATAGTCTGTAATTGTACCATAGTCAATAACATGTTTATAGTCAATAACCTGTTTATAGTCTGTACATACCACCCTTAGATATTTCTATCATTATAGTTAATCATACTGTAACATAGTCATAGCTTGTTATAGTTTGTACATACCTGCATCCATAGTTGTTAATATAATTTCAGCTCTGCACCTTATACATATACTATATGATAGCATGTTCATATTGTACATAGATATTTATTCAC
Organism: Thalassoma bifasciatum; assembly: GCA_008086565.1. Taxonomy (NCBI): domain Eukaryota; kingdom Metazoa; phylum Chordata; class Actinopteri; order Labriformes; family Labridae; genus Thalassoma; species Thalassoma bifasciatum. The sequence goes on from RPOG01001566.1 coordinate 63,913, forward strand.
TGCTATGCATCTGGTCTTTCTGCATTTTGTTGCCCTGTACTTGTGACATGTGCAATGACAATAAAGTTGAATCTGATCTAATCTGATCTATTATGTAGGGTTTGAAAATCTGAACACATTTAGTTAGAATGGTGGTGGTAGTGGTGGGGGCAGCAGTAGCTCAGCCCATTGGGACCTGGCTTGGCAAGCGGAGGGTTGCTGGTTCAAGCCCCGGCATGGACCAAAAATTGGAAGGTGGCTGATAGCTGGAGAGGTGTCAGCATAGTTTCCTGGGCAAGGCATCAAACCCCCAACTGCTCAGGGTGCGCGCTGATGGTGCAGCTCCTTCACTCTGTACTCTACACCAGTGCATGGTTGTGTGCAAAGTGCTATTTGTGCATGTGTGTTTGTGTATATAGCAGGGTTAATTTCAGAATTTCAGAGCGTAAAATTTAATTTCCTCAACAGGGGATCCAATAAAGGATAAAAAAAAAAAAAAAATCCAGCATTGTCACTTAAAATTTTTTGAAATTTGAAAATTGAAAACATTTGAAATATGAGAAAGCAGGATACCACCTCCTCAAAGTTCTACCTTTTGACCATGCAATAGCAAAAGTCTCATGCTTTTCATCTGACTTCATAAATTTTGTCAGTGAACTTATAAATATATTTACATAAACAAGACATATGAAGAATAAAACAACAGAAGAAACATCACCACATGTTTTGAACAGCCTCAAAGCATGAGTCAGTGTGTGTGATGAGGTCATAAAACCAAATTTATGGTCGTCCATAATACATTTATAACGGAGCAAACAGAAATAATACGAACGGGGAATCATAAAATTGGGCACAGGCTGTGAGCCAATAGTTTAGATGTTACGCTGAGAACATCATATATCTTAGGTAATAAGTAAAAAAAATTTTTGAACTCTATAAAAATATGAGCTCTGTCTTATTAGATATCGATATACCCATAAATTTTTCCAGACAAGTGGATCTAATTATTTTGTTTTCCAGACGTTTTGGTTGTCTGTTAATGTGTCTGCTCTGAAGAATCCTGGTGCTCACATATTGATTGAAAACAGCAAACAGGCAAAAATACAGACAGAACTCAAAGTTTTATCCTTTGGACATTTACAATCATGTCATGTTACTCTATCAAACCTTTAACTGTATGTAGAGATCCATAAGGATGAAGGCTGATGTCCATAAGGATGTGTTTTACCACCTGTTAAGCTCGTGTAGCACATAAAGCATTTCTTATTCTAATGTTTTATTGATGAGACCAGGAAGGAAAGCAATCTTGGGGAGAAAAAAAATGGTGCCAGACTCTGTAATTTGTAAAACATGTGTTGAGACATGGTGATGTTTATTTTGAGATTTTGCTCCTTAATTTAGGAGGCTTAGTCCCATTTGTCATGTTTACCCCTACTCCTTGTTTTCAAAGTCTTCTGCTTCTTGGAAAAGAGTAAAGGGGGGATGGAGAAATCCCCCCCCTGCAGAATGAAGCAATCCTTCAGTGCCCTGATGTGTCAGTAGACATGATGTTAGATTGGTAACTAGATAGACTGAGACATCAGACTTCTAGTCCTTATTTTGATGTTTATTTAACAGCAAAAGACCATAATACACTCAAACACCATCAAACTAAGCTCAATCAGGGGCTGCTGTCTCATATATTGTTAACAAAGAAAATACATTTGATGTTTTTATCACCTCTTCAGAATATCTTACATATATTTTGTATCATTCTCTACAAGATTTTTCAAAACACACAGCACAACATTAGAAAAAAGGAAAAATTAAAGCATTATTGGACATGTAAATGTATTCAAAAATTCTTGATTCCAAAGATTCTTCAGTAGTGTAACAGGAGATTCACCTGTACTTTGAATTGTTGGAAAGAAACTCCTGTGTGCAGGGTGATGGTGGGAGTTTTACTTTCAATCTCAGCCCCCTCGTGGGCCTCGAAGGTATTGCAAATGGGCCGCTAAATCATTTCCAAAATTGTCCTATTTTTGTGTCAGGGGTGTAATTACATAAAGATAATAAACAGAATAATTTTTCAAATGTTGAAACTCAGTCACATTTAAAATGATTTTAACCCTGATGATACCAAGCAGGTTGTTTTTTGCTTCTCTCACATTTTTTCTCACTGTGGTCTCATTTTTCTCTGCAGAGTGAATTTCTCTCCTTTGTGGGTTCAGGCAAAATTCAACAGACTTTTGAAGCATGAATACATGATTTATGTTCATTATTTAGGGCTTGATGAAAGCAGGAAAAATGTAGAATATTATTATTGCTTCTTTTTTTTTTTTTTTTTACAGAATTTAACAAACAGTTGATTTTCTGTAAATTTCCAAAGAGGAGATGAGAACCAAGGCCTTATTGATGAACTTCTCGTTTTTTCAGCTCTGTTGAAATGTTGTTGACATCACTCATAGTACATTCAGGTACCCTGGGAAACTTGAGAATCAAACAATCACGCCACTTTTTTTTTAGGTTTTGGATTGGATGAATGGTTAGTAAATGATAGTCATTTAAAAGAAAGTTGTTTTTGTTTTTTCTCCCTCACCAGCAGGTTTGGTATCCCAAGGGTTAAATGTGATCAAATATTCACATATTATAAAAAAGTGCCCTGAAAAGGCATCACATGGCCTCCATATTTACAGGGTTGGAGGTGGGCTGCAAAACTTTTTAAGACTTAAAAATGGGCTGTGAGTTGGAAAAGGTTGGGAACCAATGACCAAAGCTTTTTGTGTCCCACTTAAGATGGTATGTAAATTCTTCAAGTACCAAAGGAAAAAAAAAAAAAGAAAAAAGTTTTTTTGTATTTCTAATACTTGAACTTTACTGAACTGAAAATTTTAAATCATTTTACAAACCAAATCACATACTTTTAGAAACCATTACACCTCTAGTTTTGGTTCAGCTCAGTGTTTTTTATTTTTATTTTTGCTTGTTCAACTAATTTAGACCACAACTTCTAGTAATGTAGTGATGTATTTGGTCTGTCTTATTATTTGACCAAAACTAAATCATTGTTAGCCTGGTTAGCACCATGTGTGGTCTTTCTATTCAGAGTATTAGGCCCAATAAATGTCACACCTATCCTGAAGCTGAACCTGCTCGGTGTCTGAACTGCATCCATCTCTCCCTCTATAATATCTCATAAGAATAAGCGTATACACACCTTAGCAGATATGATTTGACCATTAATGCTCTCTGTTGGTGTTGGTCACGGTCTGGAATCTAAATTACCTTCACTCATGAAAAGATTCCTCATTTTCAGACTCATATTCAGCTCAAACACTTTCTCCATGGGTCCCTCAGGTAGAGAACTGTCTTTATGTGAATTAACCAACAGGAGCAGATTCTGTAAAAAGACTTCAGGAGTTCCCCCGAGCTCTAATTTTCAGATGGTTTATGCAGCAAGAAGGTCATTTAGTCAGCGCTTTTTGAGTGAGAGAAGCTGGATTGGTATTCAGCCACGGGTTTTCAGGGTAACACTTTAATCAGATAGATTTCTCAGAGTGTGTGTGTGTGTGTGTGTGTGTTTGTGTATACATAAGCAAGTCTGAAATCAATACTCTGCGTGTGTTTGAGTGTGTACCAAGTCTGAAGCAAATCTTTCTCTGTGATTTGATGAAAAGTGTTTGAGGTTTGCCTGCAGGTTCAACTCTAGTACAAATCACCGGCTCTGAGCTCAGAAAAATCCGATGATTGGACGTCTTAGGAAACCAAGCAGATGAATAATTAATACAATCCTCCAAAACATGACGCTGGTTTAACATTAAGACCCTGAAAGAGAGTTACTCTGAAACTTTTCGAAACCACATAACGACGGGGGAAAAAATCATGATCTGCACTTTGTTCTTTTTATTAGACATTAAATTCACTTACTTCCTTTATTCTGACGGTTGAATACAATTAAACCAGCTCTGGTCTGCAATGGATGACAAGGCTTGTGTAAAAAAAAACAAGCAGCTAATTTAAAATAAAAGTGCTGCATGAAAAATCCCATAACTCAGACAATCTCTCTCTCTTTTTTCTGCATCTTTCTCTCCAACCCTTGCACACTCTCTCTGAAGATGTCGAACATGAATCTACTCAAGGTCAGAGGTCAGAGGAGAATGGGCGGACTGGTTGGAGATGATGAGACAGAGAGAAGTGAAAGTTCTGCGGTTCAATTCTATACAGCATGATGAAAAAAAAAGGTATGCATTTGTTTAAAGTACAGCTATATAAGGTGTAAATGCATTTTTTTGGGTAGTTCTGAGGGTGACATTTAGGACAGCGTACAGGATCCCAAAGGAAAAAGACATAAAGTGACCTCCACATTGTGATTGATCAGAAGCCAGCGCTCAGGTGACTTTACCTGACGTCACCTAACGGCCGTCCAGGGAAACTCTGACACCAAACGAATGAATGCAGAGAATACCTGGCTCCACCAACCAAGCTCAGGAGTCATTATCATCACTTTGCGTCTTCCTTACCTGCGTGCTGGATGACTATTAAAGTCAAAGGGACAACATCTTCCCTGAGAGTTTGGTTATGAGGAGCAGACTGCCAATTCAGATGATTAGACATACTCCAAATTTAACAAAAAGACAAACAACAGAAGAAAAACAAATAAGAATACATTAAGTATGTTTGTGAATAAACACATAGATATTTAAAGTAACAGCAGAATGTACAGTTGTGCCTAAAACCACCAGAGTTGTGCAAACTTCTTAACAGGCTCATTTTGAAGATTGTGATTTAAAAAGAGTAAACGTTTTTTTTTTTTTTCTCGACAAATGTCTTCACCTGACCACTAACCATGAGTGATAGAAAGAATTTTGTGTTATTGCTCATATTTTAATAAAAAACATATAATAATTTTTCAAAAAGTAATACACAAACATTTTAGGTTGAAAAGACTTACAAACGAATGAAAGAGAGTTAAAATGTTTACCAAAGCATTTAAAAAAGAGATTTTTCATGAAATTTAAAAAAAAAAAAAATCACACTTTTTATATTGAATGCTCAGTTACAAATATTTGGGGAAAAATGGGAAACATTTTTTCATGCCCGTAAGACAAACAAAAACACTCAAGGTAAAAGTCCTGACACTGAATTTAATAATTCATACACCAGAGGGTTAATATCTGCATCCTTGCACTACTCACCACTGCACAATTATCATATATTTTTTTAGCCTGAAAATATCAGTCTTGAATATTTGTTATTCATTTTGTGTTTTTAGCTGTTGATAATAGTCTATGAGTAAATTTATTTATTTAATTATTTATTTATTCATTAGTTTCTCTTTTATGCCTTACTTTACCTTGTACAAGTGAGCACAGTTTATCTAAACAAATTCCTTGTACGTTGAAGCATACCTGGCAACTAAAGTTGACTCCGATTCAAATTCTGATTCTGGTTCTGAACATTTAATGCACAAGAATAAGTTCAGTATGCTTAGTCAAATACAGGCAGTCAGAAAAGGTAAACTGAACACCCAGTTTGCTTTGGAAAGCACCTAAAACCAGGAGTCAACAAACACTGACACTGATCCAAAAACCAGCAGAGTTACTTCTGAAATACACCAGATGCCTCTGCTGCTCCACTTCACTGTGTGTTGACTGAGTTCAGTCTGAAAATCTGAAATAATGACAGACAGCTGGAGTCCAAAGACCGAGGAGTTCCTGTTCTTCCTGCTGTATTGATAAGTCTCTGTTCCTTCATGTCGGTCTGTAAAACCTCAAACCTGTTGACTCCACTTGTTATATCAATTGTATGACAAGTTGAATTCATCCGATTTTGACATGGTTTGTTTTATTTTGAAAGTCACGTGCTCTCTTTAGATGGTTTCTGGTCACTACTTGTTGTCCTTTTTGATCTTCCCGAAAGTGAATTGACACAATGCAGCTCTGGCCTCCAGCAAAATAGTTGGTTTCCCATTGGCTGCAACTTGCCAGAGCTGAGACTCCACTGGTTCGCAATGAAACGGATCAAGTGTGAGATCACACATTGACTTGAATGGAAACAGATGCAACTGCTGTTTTTTCAGCCATTAAAGCAGATATATACTGTATTTTGACAGTTCTATTTTAACTGATGTGATGTCTTACAGGTTAAAAAACAATTTACACTACTATACATGTACTTTTTCTACCTGTCTGTTCCAGTGTAGAGCATTTTGGCCTCCTTTCTTGTACAAAAGTACAGTAAAATCAACAAAAAACCAAACCAATTGGAGTAATTGTATCTTTTACTCATTGGCTGCCAGCCTTTTTCAAAGCAGAGGGCCCTGAACTCACAGCTGTTTTAGAGCATTTTTACTGATCTTTTAAGAGCCACAGAATGTTACATTCTATGACAATGAAAACACTAAGGCTACCAAAAGAAAAAGTAGACTCTCTTCTTTTATCAGGGGAAAAAAGTCTACCCTTTTCTCGTTAGTAATTGGCAGTTTATTTTCACTAAATTACCTGGTTTTGACCAAAAAAGAAGAAAGACAAGCTTTGATGACTTTCTAGCCTTGTCTTTGAAGCTCCATCCTTTGAGCTGCTCCATCATCTTTTTTCACTGTTGCAACACATACTCCGTTGACGTGTGAGCTGTCTGAACTATTCCGACTGACATTATCTCTCTGTCGTCTCTTCTCATAATCCTTGCTGATCTCTCAATCAAAGTGCTGCTGCCACCTCAGTTTGTTGTTACACGAGTTTACAAACCTGATATTGACGGATACAGACTGTCCTCCTGCCCACCCCATTGAAAAACATAATGGACGTCTATAGACACCACTGGCAGCCAATGAGTTAAACAGGAAATACAATGACCACTGTAAAAGGGCTGACATTTTGGGTAACCTTTTAGATATTTCTTTTGCTTTTTGTTCTGTCCTCAAAACATGTGCTTTAATCACCATGACATCAAGGCTTTGAAAACCTTATTGCTTGTTGACAGGTTTATTGATGCAACATAGAGAGCTGGAGAGAGAGAGAGAGAGAGACTACCTGAACACAGCTGAAATGTTTGATCTGTACAAGCCTCAATCAGAAGCTTAAAAATGTTAAACATTATCACAGTTTGATCTCAGTGGTCAATTTTCTCCCCCTTTATAAATAACTTCTACCTCAGTGTCAACTCATGGATCAACAGGGTAAAATAAAGTGAAGGACATAGTTGATGACAGTCAGTGAAAAACAAATTTAAAGTTTTTGGTGTCGTCGCATTCGTGAGATACTTGTAAATGTGTCATCGACATGGAAAACAAGGTGCCTGAGAGTGAAAACAAACCAAAAGTCAAACAAAGACAAAAGTGCAGAAAAGGGAGATCCAGTGCACCTCTGGGAGCTGGGTCTCATGGGAGTGTGAGGTGCTCTGATGCTGGCTGCCTGCCTTAACTGCAGACCTCTGCTACCTTCAAGGGCACTCAGGAAAACAAAGTAAAAATTTAAATCTGCCTATAAAGCAGATTACACCGAGGTCGTCACTTGAAGGGTTTCAGCGTTGTACAAAATGCTTAAAAGTAAAAGGGAAATGTAAAGAGTGGGTTTTGTCTGCTTGGTTTTTTGTGGTTAATTAGTTTGAATTTATTGCTTCATTTTTTTTCCTGACTTGTGTTTTTTTTTTTTGCTCATATACCTGCCCATTATTTGTTCATTTATGTACAGTGCTACTGAGCTGCCCCTTCTTCATGTTTACCAGGGTTGATATTCAAATGAATGTGGCAAAAAAAAAAAAAAAAAAATTCTCAGGCGACATTTTATTGTGTAGTCATCAAAAAGCAATAAATGACAAGTGTCTGGATTAAATCTCTTAAAATCTGTCTGTTAATAAACACAGTCATTTTCTGGTTGGTAACTATCCCAAAAGAAGCAGATATTCATCTGTTGTCGGTTGTTACTGAAAATCACGTTTCCTAGAGCAATATGCTGAAAGAGCAATCGAGCAGCTGATTGGTTATTTTTGGCACAGTAATGAGACGGACAGGAAACCATCATTTGCAGCTCGGTGAGATGCAGTGTCAATGATGACACAGAAGAATCGGTGCTGGCTGTGGTGGTTAGATTTCCTCACAGCCTGTGAAACTGTCAACCACCATTTTGGTGAAATCTATCCTGGCTGAGCACAGCTCGCCAGGACAATTATTCAGTAAAATGCAGCTGAATGGGGAAGTTTTTTCCCTCCCAAAAAAGTTTAAAAAAAGTTTAAAAAAAAAAAAAAAAAAAAAAAAAAAAAAAAAAAAAAAAAAAAAAAAAAAAAAAAAAGGAGCCATGAGAAGCCACCTCACTTGACTGAAAATAACAAGGCAATTGGGACTTTTGGGGGGTGGGGAGGGGTCATGACTTGTCAAGATAGATAAATTTAAAAAAAAGAAATAGTCAAAAAGAAGCTTCAGGGTCACTGCCCTTTCCTAATAATGTCTATTTCCTAATGTGCAATCAGTCTTGTGTAGATTATACCATACCAACAAATGTTGAAACCATTCATTAAAAAGGATGTTGATTTTCTTTTCTCCAGAATTGTGAAATTTCATGTAACAGTTTTTTTTTGTTTTGTTATTTTTAAATTAACATTTACAATATTTCATGTTCATGAGATATAGTTTTATTATATGTATATATATATGTGTGTGTGTGTGTGTGTGTGTGTGTGTGTGTGTGTGTGTGTGTGTGTGTGTGTTGTTAGCCATGGTATAGGTCCATGTGATTACAGAGGTGTATAGGTATATGTGTACATAAAGTAATTATATGTAGGAAAGGGGTGAGAGTTAATAGGCTATGCTTCTACTCCCTCCTTTTTTTCATTTCTTTCATTATTTCACATTATTTTAAATGGAAATATTGTTTAAATTGCTAAAAATTTCATTTATATGTCATATTATAAAAACTGTTGGTAGTTATTTGGAAGCCCTGTACGATTTGCATATTCAAAAATTTTAAAAAATGAAACAAAACAAAACAAAAGAAAACATTTAAGACCCATCATGCCAAGTCTGCCAGAGCATAACTTTACAGTTTTACATGTTTTAGTGTCTGTTTTTGCGTTAAATTATTGTTAAACAGAAATACAATGCTTACATCCTAAAGTTTAATGAAAAATAAAGAATTATGTCCAGAAATAATAAAATAATTTGCAAAAAGAGTGCAATAAATCATAGAAAAATGAAAATGATTCTCTACGTTTCTAAATACAGACATGTTTTGGCTGTATCCCTCAAAAGAGTAAATCTGAAAATTATTTAACATAGGAAGCGATGTGAACAGCTGCAGTCTGGAACATAATGTTTTTGTTGTGTACCCTCGGTACTGGATTTCTGCCAACACATTAGTAGGAGGAAACAGCACTTTGGGACATGTTGAAAATATAGCATGAAGGCATCACTACTGTGATTTTTAGTGCTAAAAGAATAATCAGTCTTTCTTATCTGGTTTCAAATCTACTACTGATCTTAACTGAATATGCAAATCAAAGTACCACTGGACTCTAAGGGGTTAAAAATGTTAAAAGATATAATACTGAGAGCTTTGCTACCATGGGAGGTGCTTAGAAAGACGGATGGCGTTGAATTTAGCAATCAAAATGACCACACATTGTATTTCTAGTAGTAATTGAATGCTGGAACTTCTAATGCTAATACACACTTAACAAACAAGTTCTTCTTTTAAAGAAAGAGGGGAACAAACAAGGGTTACATACAGTACTTTAACTCAGGCAGCCCAATCTTGGCTCTACTGTTAAAAAAAAAGACATTAGATTTTAATATTTCAAGAAACACTACACCGCAATGAAGGAGAGAGAAGCAAAACATGCCCCATTTTTCCATCCCTGGTCCTCATAAGTGTAGTCTTGTCAGATCTCTAGATCAAACAGACACAAGCATACGCACACGCTCAGCAGGGAGTCTTTTTTTGAAATTTGTGGTTGTGCTTAATGCTGAACCTCTGCAGAGTTCATGTGTGCCACTTGGCTCCAATCCCACGCAATGAAACAGACACTGGCTTCAATACAGGCAAATGTTCTCGAGCTCAATGTCACATCAATGCCCATTGTCTCATTTGTTGCCATGGTGATTAATGACACAGCCTCGTTAAGATTTGGAGCCAAAAAGTGTTTCACACACGTCGGGAAGATGAGCAATTAATCTGCAGCAGCTTTTAAACAGAACTTTTTGGCTCTGGCTTACTCCGCTTCATTTTTACCCAGAGTTCCAATGATCATCACTCTTCCTCTTTTTTGTTCCTTTCTCAATTCTTCCAACCCCACTTCCTCTACTTTCATATTCCACGTTCAGCTTTTTCTATTTTGTCTTTGTCTCAACACTTTATCCTCAGACATAGAGAGAACAGTCAGACAGAACTATAAGTTAAAAGTCCCGCAGTGTCATCTCTGAGTCTGCTGTTAGTTACAGGGCTCAGATCCAAGAGCACCAACAGTAAATACAGTTTCTGTGGAACAAACTGAACAACTTTTAACCAAATTAGTCATCTGGATGTAGCAGCAGGGCTTCTGTAGAGCAATATGCGTGGTAAAATTAGACAGTGAGTCATAAAAGTGACTGGGACGCTTTTATTGTTTTCAACACCTAAGGAGCATTTTAATATAAACCCATTTATTATCACTGGAGGCGGAAGGAAAACATTATATAACACATCTGTTTCATGTTTTTTACTTTACCCTTTTTTTATGAAGTGCTGAAATCCTGATCTCACGTCTCTGTTTCACAAACATGTTACGGATCTTAAAATAGGACGTTTAGACGATTCACTATCCTGTGGTTCATGTAAGTGACTGTGCCTGACTGTGGATGCTCAGGTTTGGTTGAATTTATGGTCTCTGGGGAATAAGCTAAAATAATAAAAAAATTAATTAATTAATTAAAAAAACTGAAAAATTGCTTTTATTGGGCACAGATTTGATACACCAGTGATTAGATATGTTTATATTCAAGTCAATGTGTAAACTCACAATGGATCCACGCCTTTGCAGTCCGGCTGCATCCCTGTTAGGGCAGGACGCAGCAAATATGTAAGCCATCACATTTTGCTGGATGCCGTAGCTGTGATGCGTCAGTTTACACAGAGCAGATAGATTGAAATAAGAAGTTAAGTACAGACGCCACAAAAAAGCTCTTGCATCCCTGTGGTGCATAGTGGTCACTACAGTGGACACCTGTTTAAAACTTATTTACTCCTAAATTCAATGGATCATGTGATGGAAATTCATATTAGCCTGTGTCAGGATATTTTTATTCTTCTAATTCTTTCAAATGAGCCACATTCAACCAATCAGTCTGGAGAAATGCCTTATTTCAAGTTATTTAAAGACAAAAATATCTGATTCGCTTGAAAAATTTAACAAAAAAAACCTGCCAAATTTGCTTGTCAAGTTTCTTGAAATACAAATAGTCTTAACACAAAAAGAGCAAACTGTTTTTTTCTTCATTGGCAGTTTTCTTTTTTCACTTGTTTCAAGCAAATCAGACATCATTTTGTCTTTAAATAACTTAGAATAATACATTTTTCGAGACTGGTCAGTTGAATGCAACTCATATTGAGAATACAAAGACATTTTTTTCTAAAAATAAGACAAAAACATTTGCTTTAATTTCTGTTATTGCAGTGCAAATATGAACGAGTTCATGAACAATCGCTAGTTGAGGTCATTCAACACTACAGTTCAGATTATACAACCTGGCTGATACAACAAATTTTAGAAAAATAATGAAACAGAAAACAACAGACAACTCTGCTTGAAATTTTGTTATTTAATACCTATTGCTGCCACAAATAATAATAATAATAATAATAATAATAATAATAATAATAATAATAATAATTATTATTATGGTAATAATAATAATAATAATAATAATAATAATAATAATAATAATAATAATAGGTATCAGGTTATAACATTAAACATTTCAAATTATTTTGTGATACTAGATTATGTAGGAGCCTTTCTTTGTCAATGGATGCTCGTGGGGCAGTTGATGAACTCAGAGTTAACCTGCATGAACTGTCTGCTGTCAAATATAATAACCCATATATCATTACATGATACGTTTTTGGCAGCTTTTGACTGGTGCAGCTTGTTTCTATAGAGCCGTCTGTACTCCTCCAGCTTTTCTGTGAGAATTGAAGCTTTACCTTCATGTATTTCACAATCCATCTAATATGCATGCTTATCATAATATTATCCATGGTGCTCAACAACAGCAGGATATCCCCATGTCTTAACCCAGGCATAAAGAGAGATTCATTCAAATCAATAATATATCTGTTACAAATGTAAAAGTAATCATGTTACAATGTGATAATTTAGAAAAACGAAATAACACAGTATTTCATATCCTGATTAATACATTGATTTAGAGACGTTAGCTGTAAGAGTTGTTGAGTTTCTGCAGAAAGGACCAAGCTTTGGCTTTATACAAGTGGCCTATGCACAGTCCAAATTTAAATGCATGTGAAATTAATTGAAATATTTTGGTTTGGTTTGTGACCTTGACAGAAAATGTAGCCAAAACTTAGATCATGATTCGTCCTGGGCCTGACTTTGGACATTCCTGAGCTAAACTTGAGCTCATTAATTTAAGTGAAAATCAAATCTGCAAAATTCAGAAATGTATATTTATGTCTTTTAAACATATCTTGCCTGTTTCAAAGAGCTTTAACAGAATCAAACTTATAATTAAGTCTTTGGTTTGAGTGACATAGGAAGTCTTTTTGTCACTGAGCAGCTCTGCACATAAATACAAAAGACATATACTTAGAACAACCCAATTTTAACATGACAATGCTTTGGTTTTATCATAAAGTAAAGACCTTGAAAACACACTGAAGTGTTCCGTAAAGGACAAAGCATCGTCAGACAGACGTGACAACAACAAGGCAGCAACGACAGGATGTGATGTGTTATTTACGGCTAAACAGCAGGAAAAATAAGTGCGTGCTCGGAGGCAGATGAAAAGGAGGAGACAGAGAAAGCATGAGAGATCAAGGGGCACCGCAAGACAGGAAACTATCAAAGGAAGATGAACAAAGAGAGGCGTAACAAGATAATGATAGAAAGAGGGAACAAGAGAGGGGTCAAGTAGAAGTGATGCAGTTTAGACACGTAACGTGAAAGAAGAGAAAACAGATCTGAGTCGTGATGCGGAGTGAGGAGGAAGAGTCGATGCTGGGTCAGTATGGATGACTGACAGCGTGGTGATTAGTTTAAACATGAAAACTCTAGACATTTGCTCTCATTCATCACAGCTAACTCCTCCTGATGGACACACACACACACACACACACACACACACATGCACAATGCACTGGGCATTTGCTTGCTATTTGAATGTTAACTTGTATTATAATCTGTGCATGGTTTAAAAAGAAAAACAGAGGTGTTAAGTTTAAAAAAAGCCATTTTCTGTGCTCATTCTGCCATCTTTTTTTTTCTCTTTCTCCGTCTGAAATGTGACCAACGCTTTGTGAACGATGCAACCATGGTGACATGTTGGCTCCCCAGATACACACAAGAACAAAAATGGCAAAAACACCACTGCAGACCTTACCAGTTCGGTGTCCACGGTGAACAAATAAGGCACAAAACTTTGTCACAGGCTCCAGATACAAATAGAGCTACAAAAATAAGGAAAAAAGTGGGAAAAAGGCAAGATGGAGAGAGCTGTTATTACCAGCAGACATTTGAGCGGTGCCAAGCAAGAGACTTGATGCATCGGCGTTGTCAGACATTTTACTGGGAAACGTGCCCCAGTATGAATCTGCAGTGCCCTAGTATAAATTTCACCAGTAAAAAAAAAAAAAATACATTTAAAAATCAGTTTTAAGTCTACTTGGTGAACTCACACTTCAGAAGCCCCTACAGGAGAGATGCTGCGTTCATGTGTTGTCAGGAGATCTGAGCTCCTGAGTTGGGGATCGATCGTTATGATGTGCTGTAAAATCGTATGTGGGGTAAAAACATTGGATGCTACAAAGAAGAGTAGCCTATTTTAATGCTCCGATCAGACATCAGAGGTTAATGATTGTTTGATTCTTTTTTTATAGTCACCAAGTAGTAGAAATCATTTTTTCCAATTATTCTAACACCACCTGAATGCAGCATCATCTACGTTTTACTTCAACTTGTTTTACAGGTTAGTGCTGGGTAAACTAACCATCCTTGTTGTTTGTTTTTACCTTTTAAATGGTTCAACCTTAATTTTTACATTTAAATGTAACTGTGGCAAACTCTGGTCGTTAATTGAAGCAGCAGACATTAGCTGCCATCTTTTAGCTGACCTGCAATGAATGCAATGTCAATTATTTGTGATTTGTGATTTGATTTTATGCAGTTAGAGTAGTTAGAGTGATAGAAGGCCCATTAAATATTGTGTATCTGGTATTGTATATGTGATATTTCATAAAGATTCTTTGTGCTTCATTTCTCACTTTTAACAGCAATGGTTTAGAGATCTATAGTAAAGTGCTCAAGTAGGCCACATGCATCAGTCCATTGTAGGTGTTTAATCAAAGATCCAGAAACAACATAATATGATATGATTATATAGTTTAGAGTACTATTTTTACGTGCTTTTTACAGATTACTGCTTAACAACAACAAAAAAAAAAAAACGCTTTGCACGCTCGCAATTTGTCTGTGCCCTCCCCCCCGTGCCCCAGTACACTCTCAAGACTAGTGACACCCCTGGCTCGATGACTGTGGGTGATTCAAGATTTTTCAAAATACCTCCTACCTAAAATAGGCATCAAAACTCTGTATCCGTCACATTGGTTGACATCACAGAGACTACGTCCTTGTCTGTGTTTTAACACAAAAAAGTCAGAAAACACTGGATTCTTTTCAGTTTCTCATTCTCTGATATGGAAAGCACACAAAAGTGTAGGACAGAGATTACAAACGAAGAAAATGGGATTTATGGAGCGGGTGAGCTGAAAGTAGAAGTCAAAAGATTTTGAATGATTTTGCACTTCGTCCTCTTCTGAAGTTCAGTCCCGTTCCTGAATGTATGATTGGTCTCAGCAGGTAGAGAGGAAAGACAGCGGCGAGGATCAGATGAAAGGGAAGCCGACTGTACTGGGGCGAGAAACACGAGTGTGTGGTTGAAGCTAAGACAGTAATGCTGAACGGAGACAGGAATTCAGAGGATGAAAGGACAGAAGAGTCATGAAGTATTGTTTCCTAGATTAAAGGTTATGAATTTCCTCTTCCTATTTTATTTCCTGAGTATAACAAAGACTTCATGAACAGTCTTTGTTTTGTTATCCTGTTGTCCTCTCTGTCGTCCTCTCTGATCATTAGCATGCCTGATAATGGCTCAAGAATCATAGATGATTGGCTCCCTGATCCAAACTGACTGCCCTCCAGATGGCAGGGAAGTGACATTTAACCCCTTACACTCTCCACCCATTTCTTCAGAAATTCCCCTTGAATGATTGTCTCAAGTTTCAGAAAATGTCACATTTTTATATGTGGCTAAAGTCCACATCAAAATAAATGCAGCTGAAACAGTATTTCCTACTCTTCTTTTATTACCAATTTTTGAACATCTTTAACTTTGAGATACTTCATGCCAGATATAAGACATCCACCAAATCACTTCTACACCTTTTCATCTACATCTGGGTGGAACTTGAGCTTTCAAGGTAAAATCTTGTAAGAGTTAGAGAGTTTTCAGTCTCAGGTGACCAAACACAGCAGATGCAGTCTGGTCTGACGACTTTGCGCAAACAAAACCAGCTGTATCAATGCTCAGTGTCCTCTTTGTTGTCAACTTTGTTCTCTCTGTGAAAAGGTTTTCTGAATATGTCTAACTGAAATTTAAAGAATCTAAGCTTTCTAACGTAGGATAGGTTAAAATGTTTGACAAAGGTGTAACTTTTCATACTTCGATGACATCAGAGGAATAGCAAACAAGGCACCGATGCCCCTGTGGAGCACAAAAGGTTAAACGTTGCAGAATGCAAAGTATCTGACATAAGCTCTGTAGTCAGAAAACTATCCTATACTCAGCCAGAGCGACAAGCTTGAAGAAAAACTGAGCTCAGCAAGTTGATCTCTAGAGTTTTCTAAGCCCTTACAGATGGATTTTTAGACTTGATGCACACACACGCATACATGTATGAATGATTCAGGGTTGCTGCTCCATTATAATCCACAAGGGAAATGATTTGTGTCAAGCTCTCAGAGATAATCAATGTTCTCTCAATTGCTATGATTTGACTTTTTTTCATTCCACGTATGAAAACTCTCATGACCTTTCTGTTTGAATCTTTAGAGGAAGTATTATTTTTCTACTACACAACATGAATAAAGTCGGACTGCAGGAGCTGATTTGGTATTGTAAAGAGATTTTTCATGCAGTTATTGCTCCCTTAGGCGTCTGATTTAGGATGGAGATTTCCATTTAGGTAATGCAGCTGTAACAGGATTGCAATGAATGTTAGAGGCAAACCCATATGGAATCCAAATGTGCATTATTTATCATAGAAATGCATTAATAAATCACACACTGCTATCTTTGAATGGATGCTTCCATTGGATATCTGTGTGTGTGTGTGTGTGTGTGTGTGTGTGTGTGTGTGTGTGTGTGTGTGTGTGAGGGCGATAGAGAGAGAGTATGAAGGGTAACAGTAAAAAGGCAGCTCACTGTGGAAGCTGTGCACTGTGGGGGCACAGTCTGCATATACCTCTTTTTAACAGGAGAGCATTTTTTGGGGTGTGTGTGTGTGTGTGGGGTGTTTCAGTGAAGGTGCAGTTATTTCAGTAACAAGCTCTAATGCTTATCTGAATTAATGCTTTTTTAAATTGGATGCATTTAATTTTGAATTTACTGTACAGGTCATGCTCATAAAACCTGGAGGGGCACATCGTCTTCCAAATCTTTTAAACTGCACTTCCACAGTTTCGTTTCACTGTTTTGATATTAGTATCCTGAGCCAACACAAATTCTGACCTGTTACCTTGTATGCAACTTTAAGGAAGGGGGATTTTACTCTCCCATGTTTTGAATGTGGATATAAAGTGACCGATTCAGAGATGGTCATAGAAAAAACATGTTGAGTGTCGTTTGATTGTAAAATATAATACAATATCTTCACAAGACTTGCTGAATTTATGTTGTTGCATAAAAATCTTTTAGCTGGGGTATTGAGCTTTTGCAGAGGGTGGCCCTCAAACACTAAGGTCTGCGCAGAGATCCACCCTCAAAAGGCCTTCAGAGAGCTGATTAAAGGGAATGAAGGGGATGTATTCTTACCTGTGGCTTGTTTGCTCTGTTCTGGTTCAGGGGCAACAATGATATAATTGTTCTGATGTTCTTGTGTTTCAAGTGGCTTGACATGACCATCAAACAGGTGGGGAGGGGGGGGTGTCTGGCAACGTGTAGTTCCTGGAGCACCTCCTCTTTTTGTATTCCTTGTACGGGATGGAAATGAAGTAACGCTGGTTCAGCACATCGATCAGGGGTTCGTAGGTGTAAAGCAGAAAGCCTTTCACAATCAGGATGTGAGTCTCCTCCTCCTCGTTCTTAGTATCAGACTTTGGAAAGATCTCAGTATCCAGGTTATTGACGGCGTGAGATTTCTCAAACTTCACCGGGTTCTCTTGACAAGCGTAGATCGTGCTTATCATGGCGTCCATGTCCAGAGCAGTGATGACATCGTACTGCTTGAAGAAAGTCATCCTGGTGGACAACACAACAGTTGGGCACGTTCTTGATCAGCCGGTTGGTGAGGGTGGTTTTCCCTCCGTTGGTAACGCTGCTGATGCCGATGATGTACTTTATGTTTTCAGATGTTCGTGAAAAGCTCACCGGGAATTCAAAGTGTCAATCAAACTGGTTCAGGACCGTAATGATCAGACGACTTAAAAGAGAAGGTTGCAGCAGGGAACATCAACTACTCGATTCCTCCATGGCACCTGAGTTGAGTGATTAAGGTAAGTGCAGGGATGGATAATTCTTCTACTGCTTCTTCTTCTGTTGCTTTGACTGATCCACCTCCACCTTGTCACATCACTGTGTCATCTCACACTGGATCCGCTCAGTTGTGGTCCTGCAGATCTCAGTCAATACACAGCAATCCTATTTTACCGGAAGCTGGAGCTGTGACACATCAATTCACCATAGGGAAGTTTGAGTAGGACAGGAAGTAGTGCCCAGACACCACCTTTGAGAGCCTGTGACTTTCAAAATAAAACAAAATGTGTAAAAATCAAGTCATATTTAGCTTAACTACAACAACAACAACATCAAATGGATATATTGAGCAGAGTCGGACCAGGAGTCAACAGGTTTAAGGTTTTACGGCCCAACATGAATGAAGAATGACTTAATGTAGTGGGAAGCTCGGGTCATAGGGTTACTCAGCCAGTGTGAGTTGACAAAATGCAGTCAATACTCATTGGAGTGAAGCTGGACCGAAGACGCATCTGGTGTTATGAGTCGGTTGTGCCAGATTGTGTCTATACCCTGAAAAAGACACGATCAAAGAAGAAGAAGAAAAATAATAGACAAATATGTGGAAATTGTTACATAATGAGGATTAGCTACTTTTCAAACTAATTCAATAGGAAAATTCACTTGCAAGGCCCACACAGCAATACTGTATTTAAACAGTTCAATAACATTGTGAATTTGAATTTTGCAATTTGCATGTGCAGACTTTTGGAGAAGCTTCTAAACAGAGTCCGCTGTTGCACTCATGCACAATGGACCGCCCTATGGAGAAAGATAAAGTAGGAGTAAGAGGGGGGGCACGGGAAGCGACAATTAACACGACATAGAGAGTTAGAGCAGAGTCGGCCCTGCCCTGGGTGGTGCCCGAGGCGAGATTTTATTCGCCCCCGCCTCAAAAGTGCTCGCTTGAGTCTGAGCTTTTGCCATTTATACACCTTCCAGTTCTTGTAACTTTGCTTCACCTCTTTCTTTCTCCTGCTTTTACTCCTGTCCTTATCATTTTTTTTTCTTCCACACACCCTGGACATTTTAAGATGTTTTGACATGTTCGATCACATCCGTAAAATTTCCCCCTCCCACATGAGAGCAAGCAGGTACTTATCAGCTGTAGGGAGGGAGGAAAGAAACGAGGAGAAACATTCCCAGCCAAACAAAACAGGCGAGGGAGGGGGGTCTGCAAGGAGATGAAGAAAACAGAGACACTGACACACACACGTTTAGAAGCACATGGATGACTATTGTGCAGGATTATTCCTGTAAAAGTTAACATTTAATTTCTAAGGAGAATCCTGTATGCTCTACTTTAAAGAGTTCATGGTGATAACTAGTTATCGGCGCCCCCTTAAAGCCTCAGCGTCCTTAGCATCTGCATATACTGCCTATTTGAAGGGCCAGCCCTGGGTAAGAGGGTTTGGATGCCAGAAGGGGAGAAGTTGAGTTGTGGTCCTGTGCCTGAAACTCTGCTGAAAGCTCCTCTTAATTTTGTCAGAAAATGCTGAAATACTTGTTTTACACAGTTGATGTTTTTCTCAGATGTGATTGGTCGTCAACTCCTCCCCTTATCCAACACTGTCTCTGTTTCCATACATTTTTTGTGGCAACAAATTGACGGATGTGACGGTGGATCTATTCCATACTCGGTTGTGTCATTTATCTCAGCCTGTGTATCCAATTCTATTTCAATAATCTATGACGCACATTATGCTTCTTGATGAGCAGATATTTTCGGGGGTTCATTTAACTGTACCTTTTTTAAACCTGAAATACACAAATGTAATGTGATTAAACTCTTTGATAACTACTGAGTACACTGAACAAATCTGATTAGAATATCTGATCAGTTGCCTTTGTAGTATATTGTTTTTGGACTCACACTTGAAAAAAAAAAAAAAAAAAAAAACTTCATGTAACTGAGCCAACAGGTGTGCTATAAAAGATCTGATTGAACAGAACAATTCCCATCAGCTCTGGCTCTATTTGGTACAGCTCTTACATGTTATTGTGGATATATTGTATTTCATCATCATATATGCATTAAAGGACAAGAGCTGCAGGAGACACCTGCACAGAAGCTCCAGCTCAAGGTTTCTGTGAACATATGGTTTCATGATTAGAGTTCACTTCACCATCTTCCTCCTTCCCCTCTGCGAAGGTGTGACTCCACCTCACAGCTAAAATCTGGTGACTCTTCATCTACTTCCTCCTGTGGCTTTCAAACTTGCTTGTGTGTGTGCGTGCGTGCCTGTGTGTGTGTTTTTGGGCACATCCTTCCACTGTGAGGAACTTAGGGAGTGTTTCATTACCTGTAGCAGCAGTTCAGGAACTCTCTGCACACCAACAAACCAGCTTCAAGAGGAAATTAAAAACAGTAAATGTGAGTAAACAAATAAAAAAAAGTAGTCCATGGATAATTTGTCTGATCTCTATCAGTAGGTTGGCAACACGACCACTTTCAAACCACTAAATAAAGTTAAAGATGCAGCACAAATCACACTCTAAACCAACGCTTTGATTTGAGTTAAACAGCAGATAGTTTTTATTTAATTATATCAAAGGAGGATAGTGCACTGATTTTGTTTCCTAATCAAGCGGCTACGCTCATTCTACAGATGTAATGTACTTTGAATCTTTTTTGAAAAAGTGAGCAGGGGGTGCTTTTTATGGCAGGGTCCAAGATAAAAGGCACAGATTTGTACAAAGTGTTCCTCGGTGTAATTATGTCTTCATCTGTACATAAAATAAAGTTGTTGTAATTTTTCAGTTTTAAAGTAATGATATAAAAATATTGGTAACACTTTACTTGACGCCTATGTTTAAACTTATAATGACATTATAGCACTGTATAACTACAGTTATACACATTCATAAGTTACTATGATGCTTTATAACAATAATCATAACACACCACAAAGCATTTACTCATCACTTCTAAGGTCAGGTATTATAATATGTTATAGCTGTTAGCAACTCACTGACAATGCCCACATAGATAATGCATTATACACATATTTATTCTTATAAACATGTATAGCTATCATTATAAACACTCATAAGTTACCATAACTCTTTATAACAATGAGCATAACACATTATTTAGTATTTTATAATGGCTTACAAGATGAATGTTGGTCCTTTTGATAACCGTTTTTTGTTGCAAGGATCAAAGGGTATTATAATTATCATAGTTGCCATATCAGTTTTTGAAGGAGTAACAATACGAATAAACAAATTTTGCCATGTTATCTGTTGTTCTTCTTTAGATAAAAAGATGTGTATTTTTCTGTTTTGTATGATTTTTGAAGGACTTTTGTTTATCAGCGTAGCCACTCATTGTGAATGTGGTCATTTCAAGTTTTTTGAAGGAGTGTGTGACTGTGTTATGCTCATCGTTATAAAGAGTTGTGGTAACTTATGAGTGTTTATGATAATAGTTATACATGTTTATAAGAATATGATAAATATCTGGATAATGCATTATCTATATGGGCATTGTCATTGAGTTGCTAACAGTTAAAACATATTATAATACCTGACCTTATAAGTGATGAGTCAGTGCTTCAAAGTGTGCTATGATTATTGTTATAAAGCATTATAGTAACTTATGAATGTTTAAAAATGTAGTTATACAGTTATATAATGTTATTATAAGACACTATAAATGTATTTATTATACAGTATAAACATTGGCGTCAAGTAAAGTGTTACCAAAATTTTCATGCTTAGCTTTTAATTTTCGAAAATGTCAAAAATGAATGATTTACTCTTAGAAAGTGGAGCTTTGACTAAGCTCTTGAACAATGAATAGAGACAGGCAGGTTCACTGAGGTAGAACAGGCCTGTGATCTCTGCTTTCTTCTCTGACCCATCTCTACTTTTGCTCAAACTACAATACATGACAAAGTTTGTGTGTGTGTGTGTGTGTGTGTGAGAGAGAGAGAGACAGAGAGAGAGATGGTGGAGATGGATGAAAAGGCCAGAGAGAACAGATGATGAGGTGAGAGCACAGGGCTGAGCAGAGGAATGCAGGTAATGAAACATTAAAGAGAGGTCAGGTTTGGGTTCTAGAAAGTGGCAAAGTGATGACAGATTGCTCTCAGGGTCCCTACAGGTGAGAGCAGAAATGTGAGGAGCAGGAAGGAGGCCGAGAGAGGCCGAGGAGGTGAGAGCAGGATGCTGTGTTTCACATCCAGACAGGAAACGAGGGGAGGGGCGAGGAGGGGGTGAGACGACAACAACCTGCTCTCACATTTTCTCTCAGGATCAGACAAAAACTGAAACACTTCACACAATCCACTCACTTTTTCTTGAAATCTTTCTGTGTGATTACAAACACAAAGCAGAGGCAGGACAAAGAGTGGGCTGATTGAAGGAGGGAAAAGATGAGAGAGGAACAAAGCGACAGAGGAAAAGAGCAGAGGAAAGGTTTGTGTTTTCATTATCTGATCTAAAGATGGAGGTAAAGTGACTGGAGAACCAAAAAAGCAAAAACATAGAGATGTATTACAGAACAAATGCTAACTAATATTTGTTTAGAAGGTAAAAACCAGGAAGGTGAAAGCACTCTGGCAAAGAGAAGGGCAGTTAGTGAGATCAATAAGAAAACTGCTCAAACAGAGAATAAGGTGTTTGTACAACCTTTAGTAGCTGAGTGTGAAATAATGATCTTTAAAACGGGCTCAAACAAACCGACCTCACAGTTAAACCATTGATCTACTGACTCCTGGCTCATACAGAACAACTGTGACAACAAATATACAGCAAAAAACAGTCTGAAGTGGTTTGACTCATAGAGGCAGAATAAACATTTTCATTCACAGGGATGAGTCTGACTCAGTGGGTCACACACACATCTGAGTAATGTGTACACATTTGATTAAAGAGAAATTAAAATCCAACATGTTTTCATTCCTGAGCATTTCCAAAGAGAGAAAAATATTTGTTTTGACAAGTTGTCAATAAAAATGTATCTAGAAAGCCACCCTTGAGACTCATTTATTCTCAACATTACACACAGATACAGAAGAGGCTGTGGCTTAAAACCTTGTTTTAAATGTCTGATAACTAATAAAAAAAGAAACCTTCAGAAGAAAGAGGGCTTGAACACAATGCAGCCAAATAACATCCTCCTATCAGTGCATCCTGTTTGTGCAGCGGGTGGAAAATGCCTGCCTTAAACTTGTACAAGAGGAAGTGCATGAAATACTTAAAATGACAGATATAACTGAAATATTTTGTACATGTATTATTTAAACAGTCTGTTATTAATATATAATATAAATTATATTCCTGTATCAATCTTTTGATCGTAAAAGTAGTAAATGGAAGCACGGCTACATTTGTTGCCACAAGCATAACACATAGTCATGGCATTATTATCTTACCTATTGACATAAATCAAATTCATTTATTTATTTATTGTGAGGTGTGATGTGAAACTCCAACTTTGAGTGTTTCAAGACTTTTCATGGAGGGTTAAATCTAACCGATAAGCCTATGGGTTGGGCTTTGCTCCTGCGTTGTGTAAATCAAATTAACTGAAATGGCTCACAAGACTACAACACAAATATTTAGATTTTTGGCACTAATTCTGCACCTTCAGTATTGATTGTTTTTATATACTTTGCACAGTTTTTGAGGCACTGAAACTTCCTTGCACTGATTTGACTAAAAAACAGGCCATGGTGTTTGTAGTAAGACATTGAAATGTTAGGCCCAAGTCACTAAGTCACTTTAGTCACTTCTATTTAAGGTACATTGTGAATTTATTGTAATTTCCATAGACTAGTATCAGTTATTATTTGGTAAGTTGAAACACTCTTGGCTCTACAGTTATTTAACCATTGTGGGACTAAACAACACGGCAATGCTGTTGTTGTCTTTGTGAGTTCCCTTCAATTTGCATTGATATGCTGTCTTAATGTATCTAATTAAGTTCGAAAGACGTTTGTAACCATGACTAAGTTATAATATGTTTCTCATGTTCATGTTATTTTTATTCATTACATGTGTACATTGTCAGATCCTGATTTGGGGTTTTTGCATTGATTGCAGGGTTTTGCCTTTTGTTTATGTCTTGGGTTTATCAGTGTTCCTTGTGTTGAATTTTTCCTTTTTCTTGTGCCCTGGTTTCCTGTGTTTAGTTATTCCTGGGTTTCCCTTGTGATTCATTTTGTGCCTGATTCTTGTGTTTCACTTCCTGGTCCTGGGTTTCCCTCCCCTGTGATTGCCCTCATGTGCTTCACCTGTGTCTTGCTCCACACCTGGGTTTGATTAGTTTCTGGGTATTTAATCCCTGTCCTGAGTTCGGTCTGTGTCCGTTCATTGTAGTGTCAAGTCATGGTGTTGTGTCTACGTGTGTTTCGAGTTCCTTGTTTTCCCTGCGCCTTCCCTGTGTTCGGATTCTGCTTTTTTAAGGTTTGGATTTTTGTTTTGATCCTCTTTTGTTTTTACCTGGTCTTTTGGACTTTTTTTGAGTTAAGAATAAAGATTTGTGAGTTGTTTTTACCCGGTCCTGCATCAAGAGCAGGACAACCAGATTGAGGAACAGCTTCTTTCCCAAAGCTGTGAGACTGTTGAACTCTGGTGGTCCCCTTTAGTGCCCCCCCGACAAATGCTCACTGCAATATTTGCACATATTGTGATTATTTTATTCTATTTATTTATTACAAAGGCTAGTTGATTGTGTTCTTCTTTTATTCTCTTTTTTTATTTGTATATATTTATTCATTCTCATTTCTACAATTGGGCTTGCTCCGGGACCAGGGTAACCTCATTTTGTTCCATCCATGTTTGCATGTGATGAATGACAATAAAACTCCTTGAATCCTTGAATCACCCTCCTGACATACATAGGTCAAATTGAGTGTAAATTTGGACTATACGTCTTCCCATCGGCAACAATTGTTGCAGAGTATAAAACCAAGATTTTCAGCAACCTAACCAAGATGAAATGAAAAAAAGCATACATATTATATGTCAGGGAGATCTAAGGAGTGAAATGCATGCAGTTATTTTGCAGAGAAAAAACTGGGATGAAACAGGTTAATTGGCACCTAATCTAAGGTTGAAGCACATTGGCAAAAAACAGCTATTAATGGATTTTAAAAGCACTGGGGAAAAATCAGTTTAGCTGTAAACTGCCTGTATCATTTTCTTTCCTTAATTATTGTTGTAAAGACACTTAAGCAAACTCAATTAAGACTTGTCACCTGAAGCAACATACTGTAAAACAAAGGGATGTTTTGTTTTATAGGAGAGACTACAACTCATATTGGTCACTTATGTGTACAGTATTTATAATTTTATGACAGCATTTCTGCTTCAAAAAGCTGTTGTATAGATCAGGAAAAAATAAAAATATTTGGATGCATCAATGAATAAAAGATCTCTGCACTTTTTATGAAATGAAAGAGATTTTTTGACTATGATGAAAACTTAATGCTGCATTTTGACTCATTAACTGGCTTGCTTCAAGGTCACAAACCAACCCTGTAACATTTATAGAGTGCATTGTTTCATCTCTTCTTGTTGAAAAAGTGCCAAATTTTTAAGTTCATCCAAATTAAGAAAACAGAAAATCAGATCACAGTACAAGCTTTGTAAGAGTTATAGGACAAGTTGAAGGAGACAACACAAACAGATGGTTACATAAAAAAGGACGTTGTGCAGGTGCTGCTGTAATTTTCTGCATCTGTTGATACATTTTAATGTTTTGACTTAAGAATTAGAGAAAAATGTGTCTTGTAGCAGGATTTATTGAAATGAAGCAGACCACTGTTTTGATTGTAGTATGAATGAAGATGCTACATTTTCTGTTAATATAATCCACAAGTGGTGCAATAAGTTATCACAGAAGTGTTACCAAGCATCAGATCTGGGAGGCTGTGCTTTTTATTTCTACTTAAGTTATCATTTTAAACTCATCAAAACCATCATCTTTGTACTAAATGTGAGTTTGTTTGTATTTTTTAGCAAGTTTTGAAGTAATCAGAGGGGCAATGTATCATGAAATATGTGGTACAAGACAAAGAAACCCAACAGGTGAGTAAAGACCTGTGTTTAAACCAGATCTTTGCTCTAAACATTGGTGCTGAAACACAGTAGTTTTGATTTCAGCAGTCATAGGTTTTCTGCCACTTCATTCAAACAACAACATGTTTGGAACACAACAGCTGAGTTACTGTTGTCGACACAGAATTGTTGTTTTATTAACAAGGGCCACAGCTGTGACTCACTGATTCTAGAACTCACTTACTAAAGGACACAGCACTTGTAGGAAACTAAACCAGAGTCAGTCAGTCACCAGAGAGGAGAGGATCGTCTGTTTTAACCTGCTGCTGTTTTTACCAGTCTACTACACCTTTCTTCAGCTGAGATGGAGGAAGGAGTAAGGTAAGATTTAATCATTTAATTGAACTCAAACCTGAAACCAACTGCCGTAAATAACTTTAACTAACTTCAAACTTTAACAAATCAAGAAAAGCATTTGTTTCTTGATTAATTTGTCAAAATTGTGAATGTTAATGCAGATTGAAGGAAGTGTACAGGTGCAAGCAAATGCTTACAAACCTGAATGCTGAAAATAAGCTGTGTAGATTTTCTAATCCTTGAGAAATTTTCAGATAAATACAGACTTGATGATATGATCACTGTTTGTTTTAATTGTGTCACTATATTGTTATAAATTAAACAATTTATGCTGATTTTTTTGTTAAAAAGGTCACCTAATTAGAGATGCATTGCTTGTATTGTTGGTGAGCTTTTTGTCCAATCATACAACTATTTTTTGTTTTGTATTTGATGAGTGCTGTTGTTTTCTCTGTGAGCCTACAATTTACGGACTTAATTTGTCAACAGCAAAGAAAAAAAGCTGTGTTGTAATTAGTTTTTGCAAAATCAACAGGGTAAATTCTGCTATTTAACTCTAAACATCATTATCTGCAAATGTAATGCAATGCAGTACAGCAAAGACATTTAGAGAAAACTGTTCAAATGTTTATTTCTCCTTTAAACAGAGCATACAGTTCAGCAGGTTATACTTCTAATTATTATTTCTTGATACAAAACAAACAAACAAAAAAGTTACACTGAACACAGTGTGTCCATAAAGCTTCTCATATAGGAAATAATAAATACACATAGTGACTTTGTTTCTTTCACCTTACTATGAAAGTAGCAGCTATTTGTCAGTCATGTTAGGAATTTATTCTTGTTTCTGCCTTGTTTTAATCAGCAATATATAAAATCAGTTGTCAAAATTGTTAAATTGGATACAAAAAAAAGTTTTCTCATGCATAATGTTCAACACTAGAGGGTATGTGTCAAAGTCTTTTTAGAGCAGGATCTGGATATGATCAAGATTATTTTTCATGATGTTTTGAGGTTATTTTGACCTGCAAACAATAGCAAGAGTTTTTGAGTTTCTGCCGAATGTACAGAGCCGTAGCTCTTCACAATCTTTACACAGTCCAAAATATTTGAGTGAGAAATTTCTAGATATACCTTCGTTTGTGACCTTGACAAAAATGTTAATATACGTACAATTTTGAGCATGATTTGTGCCAGTGCTGTAATTGATTTATAATATAAGATGATCAATGGGAGGATAATAACGGACATAATTGAATTCATAATCATTTAAGGACTGAAATTGTTTAATTTGTTCTTTTAAATACTTTAAAACTAGGATTACAGTAGTTTTAACCAATATCAGTTTATAGCTTTGCACCCTAAGTATAACTTTATCGCTAACCATGGATTTGTGAAATTCTCTAGATGTTGGGAAGATGAGTCGTCTGATGTCAAGATGTCCACCTCAGAAGAAAAGGACTAGGAAGAGGACATTCAGGGGATTCAGATAAAGAGGAAGGCAGACAGGAAACTCAGGGACATCCATGCTGCAGGACGACTGGCTTCAGCAGAATAGTAGGAAAATTGTTCT
The DNA here is from genome assembly GCA_008086565.1 of Thalassoma bifasciatum. Classification (NCBI taxonomy): domain Eukaryota; kingdom Metazoa; phylum Chordata; class Actinopteri; order Labriformes; family Labridae; genus Thalassoma; species Thalassoma bifasciatum. The sequence goes on from RPOG01001566.1 coordinate 91,806, forward strand.
GTTTTTTTCTTCTTGCCACAGACCTCTTATCCTTTACCACTCGTCTGAATACAGCCGTCATTTCTGTCCCTCCAACATTCATCTTTCACACTTTCCCACTTTCCATCTTTTACCTAATTCTTTCCCTCTACCTTTTACACCTCAGTCATTTTCTCCTCCTTATTTTGAACCTGTACACCCACATCTGTAATAACTACTGTATTTTTGTTTGTACATGGGCACTTTTGTGGATGTTTGAATGAGTGTATGTGTATGTATAGATGTTGAGGTAGGACCTGTGTTTAAACCAGATCTTTGCTCAAACATTGGTCTTGAAACACAGTAGTTTTGATTTCAGCAGTCATAGCAAATGACGGAGAAGTAAGTTTGTTGTTGTACAAACCTTGTGTTGTCGACTCAAAGACAACAGCTGTGTCTTAACAACAAAATAATTGTTCCCGGTGTCGACACTGAGTGACTAAGATCTTGAGTGATTGATTTCCTGTGTCGTGAACATCCTTTCATTTGGTCTGTCAGTCAGTCACCAGAGAGGAGAGGATCGTCTGCTTTAACCTGCTGCTGTTTTTACCAGTCTACATCTTTGTTCACTTGAGATAGAGGAAGAAGTAAGGTAGGATTTAATCATCTGATTGAACTTGAACCCGAAACCAGCATGCGGTTCAGAACTGCAGTAAATAACTTCAACCAATTTCAAACTTAAACAAATCAAGACATGCATTTCTTTTGTGATATTTGTCAAAAATGTGAATGTTAATGCAGATTTAAGGAGTTATACAGGTGCAAGCACATGCTTACAAACCTGAACACTGAAAAAAGCTGCAAAGGTTTTCTAATCCTTGAGAAATTTTTAGAAAAAAACAGACTTGATGATATGATCACTGTTTGTTACAATCGGGTTTCTATTTTTATATCAATTGAACACTGTTTGCTGATTTTTCTGTTTAAAATCACACCTAATTAGAGATGCATTTCATGTATTGTTGGTGGTGTAATGTTTTATCTGATTCACAACTGTTTTTTGTTCTATTTTTGATGAGTGCTGTTGTTTTTGTCTTGAGCGTACAATTTACTGACTAAAATTGTCAGCAGCAAAGAAACAAAGCTGTGTTATGTTCAATATTTGCAAAAACAACAGGGTAAATACTGCTATTTAACTCTAAACATCATTATCTGCATGTAATGCAATATAGGACAGCAACCACATTTAGACAAAACTGTTCAAATGTTTATTTCTCCTATAAAAAGAGCATACAGTTCAGCAGGTTGTACTTCTAATTACCATTATTTGATATATAAAAAAAAAGTACACTGAACACAGTGTGTGCATAGAGCTTCTCATATAGGAAAAATAAATTTAAATATAATGAGTTTGTTTCTTCCACCTTATTGTGAAAGTCGCAAGTACTTGAGAGTCATGTTATGAATTCATTCTTGTTTCTGGCATGTTTTAATCAGCAATATATAGAAACAGTTGTCAAAATTGTTGACTTGGATATAAGAAATGTTTTCTCATGTATAATGTTCTATACTAGAGAGTATGTGTCAGTCTTTTCAAAGCAGGATCTGAATATGATCAAAGATTATTTTTTTATGATGTTCTGAGGTTATTTTGACCATAAAATAGTGACAAGAGTTTAAGTTTCTGCAGAATGTACACGGCTGTAGCTCTACACAATCTTTACACAGTCCCAAGTATTCGAGTGAGAAATTCCTAGATATACCTTATCTTGTGACCATGACAAAAAATGTAAATGTACAGATAATTTTGAGCATGATTTGTGCCAGTGCTGTAATAGATTTAAAATATCAGTTGATCAATGGGAGGATAAAAATGGACATGAGAAAATTTATAATCATTTAAGGACTGAAATTGTTTTATTTGTTCTTTTAAATACTTTATAACTAGGATTACAGCTGTTTTAACCAATATCAGTTTATAGCTCTGCACCATGAGTATAACTTAATCGCTAACTGTGTGTTTGTGTAATTCTCTAGATGTTGGGAAGATGAGTCGTCTGATGTCAAGATGTCAACCTGAGAAGAAGAGGAAGAGGACATTCAGGGGATTCAGATAAAGAGGAAGGCAGACAGGAAACTCAGGGACATCCGTGCTGCAGGACGACTGGCTTCAGCAGAATAGTAGGAAAATTGTTCTGTTTTTTTCTTCTTGCCATAGACCTCTTATCCTTTACCACTCGTCTGAATACATCCGTCATTTCTGTCCCTCCAACATTTATCTTTCTAACTTTCACACTTTCCATCTTTCACATAATTCTTTCCCCTCTACCTTTTACAACTCAGTCATTTTCTCCTCCTTATTTTGAACCTGTACACCCACATCTGTATTAAGTATTGTATTTGCGTTTGTTTTTGAGCACTTTTGTGGATGTTTGAATGAGTGTATGCGTATGTATAGATGTTGAGGTAGGACCTGTGTTTAAACCAGATCTTTGCCCCAAACATTCGTCTTGAAACACAGTAGTTTTGATTTCAGCAGTCATAGGTTTACTGCCACTTCACTCAAACAACAACATGTTTGGAACACAACAGCTGAGTTTCTGTTGTCGACACAGAATTGTTGTTTTATTAACAAGGGCCACAGCTGTGACTCACTGATTCTAGAACTCACTAACTAAAGGACACAGCACTTGTAGGAAAGTAAACCAGTGTCAGTCAGTCACCAGAGAGGAGAGGATCGTCTGCTTTAACCTGCTGCTCTTTTTATAAGTCTTCATCTTTGTTCAGCTGAGATGGAGGAAGAAGTAAGGTAAGATTTAATCATCTGATTGAACTTGAACCTGAAACCAACATGTGGTTCAAAACTGAAGTAAATAACTTTAACTAACTTCAAATTTAAACAAATCAAGAAAAGCTTTTGTTTTGTGATATTTGTCAAAAATGTGAATGTTTATGCAGATTAAAGGAGTTATACAGGTGCAAGCACATGCTTACAAACCTGAATACTGAAAAAAGCTGCAAAGATTTTCTAATCCTTGAGAAATTTTCAGATAAATACAGACTTGATGATATGATCACTGATTGTTTCAACTGGGTTACAATATTTTTACGAATTGAACACTGTTTGCTGATTTTTCTGTTTAAAATTACACCTAATTAGAGATGCATTTCTTGTATTGTTGGTGGTGTATTGTTTTATCTGATACTACAACTGTTTTTTGATTTTTTTTGATGAGTGCTGTTGTTTTTGTCTTTAGAGTACAATTTACTGACTAAACTTATAAACAGCAGAGAAATACAGCTGTGTAATAATTAATATTTTCAAAATCAACAGGGTAAATACTGCTATTTAACTCTAAACGTCATTATCTGCAAATGTAACGCAATGTAGTACAGCAAAGACATTTAGAGAAAACTGTTCAAATGTTTATTTCTCCTATAAAAAGAGCATACAGTTCAGCAGGTTGTACTTCTAATTTCCATTATTTGATATTAAATTAAAAAAAAAGTACACTGAACACAGTGTGTGCATAGAGCTTCTCATATAGGAAAAAGAAATTTAAATATAATGATTCTGTTTCTTCCACCTTATTGTGAAAGTCGCAGCTACTTGAGAGTCATGTTATTAATTTATTCCTGTTTCTAACATAATTTAATCAGCAATATATAGAAACAGTTGTCAAAATTGTTGACCTGGTGGATATAAGAAATGTTTTCTCATGTATGATGTTCTACACTAAGGAGCATGTGTCAGTCTTTTCAAAGCAGGATCTGAATATGATCAAAGATTATTTTTTATGATGCTCTGAGGTTATTTGGACCAAAAAAACATTGACAAGAGTTTAAGTTTCTGCAGAATGTACAGAGCTGTAGCTCTACACAATCTTTACACAGTCCCAAGTATTTGAGTGAGAAATTCCTAGATATACCTTATCTTGTGACCATGACAAAAAATGTAAATGTACAGATAATTTTGAGCATGATTTGTGCCAGTGCTGTAATAGATTTACAATATAAGTTGATCAATGGGAGGATAAAAATGGACATGAGAAAATGTATAATCATTTAAGGACTGGAATGGTTTTATTTGTTCTTTTAAATACTTTAAAACTAGGATTACAGCAGTTTTAACCAATATGAGTTTGTAGCATTGCACCATGAGTATAACTTCATCGCTAACTGTGTGTTTGTGAAATACTCTAGATGTTGGGAAGATGAGTCGTCTGATGTCAGGATGTCAACCGTAGAAGAAGAGGACGAGGAAGAGGACATCCAGGAGATTCAGATAAAGAGGAAGGCAGACAGGAAACTCAGGGACATCCATGCTGCAGGACGACTAGATTCAGCAGAATAGTAGGAAAATTGTTCTGTTTTTTTCTTCTTGCCACAGACCTCTTATCCTTTACCACTCGTCTGAATACAGCTGTCATTTCTGTCCCTCCAACATTTATCTTTCTAACTTTCCCACTTTCCATCTTTCACATAATTCTTTCCCTCCACCTTTTACAACTCAGTCATTTTCTCCTCCTTATTTTGAACCTGTACACCCACATCTGTAATAACTACTGTATTTTTGTTTGTACATGGACACTTTTGTGGATGTTTGAATGAGTGTATGCGTATGTATAGATGTTGAGGTAGGACCTGTGTTTAAACCAGATCTTTGCTCAAGCATTGGTCTTGAAACACAGTAGTTTTGATCTCAGCAGTCATAGGTTTACTGCCTCTTCATTCAAAGTTGTTGTACAAACCTTGTGTTGTCGACTCAAAGACAACAGCTGTGTCTTAACAACAAAATAATTGTTCCCGGTGTCGACACTGAGTGACTAAGATCTTGAGTGATTGATTTCCTGTGTCGTGAACATCCTTTCATTTGGTCTCAGTCAGTCAGTGGTCTCTCCAGAGGATCGTCTGTTTTAACCTGCTGCTGTTTTTATAAGTCTTCATCTTTGTTCAGCTGAGATGGAGGAAGAAGTAAGGTAGGATTTAATCATCTGATTGAACTTGAACCTGAAACCAACATGTGGTTCAAAACTGAAGTAAATAACTTTAACTAACTTCAAATTTAAACAAATCAAGAAAAGCGTTTGTTTTGTGATATTTGTCAAAAATGTGAATGTTTATGCAGATTTAAGGAGTTATACAGGTGCAAGCACATGCTTACAAACCTGAATACTGAAAATAAGCTGTGTAATGTTCTAATCCTTGAGAAATTTTCAGATAAATACAGACTTGATGATATGATCACTGATTGTTTCAACTGGGTTACTATATTTTTACGAATTTAACACTGTTTGCTGATTTTTCTGTTTAAAATTACACCTAATTAGAGATGCATTTCTTGTATTGTTGGTGGTGTATTGTTTTATCTGATACTACAACTGTTTTTTGATTTGTTTTTGATGAGTGCTGTCTTTAGAGTACAATTTACTGACTAAACTTATAAAAAGCAAAGAAATACAGCTGTGTAATAATTAATATTTTCAAAATCAACAGGGTAAATACTGCTATTTAACTCTAAACATCATTATCTGCAAATGTAATGCAAAGTAGTACAGCAAAGACATTTAGAGAAAACTGTTCAAATGTTTATTTCTCCTTTAACAAGAGCATACAGTTCAGCAGGTTGTACTTCTAAATGCTATTATTTGATATATGAAAATACACTCAACACTATGTGTGCATAGAGCTTCTCATATAGGAAAAACAAATTAAATATTATGAGTTTGTTTCTTCCACCTTATTGTGAAAGTAGCAGCCATTTGAGAGTCATGTTGTGAATTCATTCTTCTTTAGACCTTTTGTTTTTAAATCAACATGATATAGAAACAACAGTTGTCAAAATTGTGGATTTGGATATAAAAAAAAGGGAGTATGTATCAGGATGTTTATAAGATCCAAGATTATTTTTATGATGTATTGAGGCTATTTTGACCCACTATACACAGTCAAAATGTATTTGAGTAAGGCAATACTGGATATGCTTTAGTTTGGTTTGTGACCTTGACAAAAAATGTAAATATATTAATTATAATTAATAATTTTGAGCATGATTTGTGCCAGTGCCATTATTGATTTACAAAATGAGAAGAAGACTAGAAGTAAGATAAAAATGTACCTGGTAAAGTTTATGATTATACTTTGAAACAAGAATTACAGCTGTTTCAACTAATATCTGTTTATAGTGTTGCACCATGAGTATAACATTATCACTAACTGTGTGTTTGTTAAATTCTCCAGATGTTTGGAAGATGAGTCGTCTGATGTCAAGATGTCCACCGTAGAAGAAGAGGAAGAGGACGTTCGGGGGCTTCAGGAAAAGAGGAAGGTAGACAGGAAAGTCAGGGACATCCATGCTGCAGGACGACTGGCTCCAAAATAGTAGGAAAGTTGTTCTTTTTTTCCCCTTTTCCTTTGTCACTCGACTGAATACACCCGTCATTTCTTTCCCACCAACATTTATCTTTCTAAGTTTCACAATTTTCATCTTTCTCATTCTTCTTTTCCCAGTACCTTTCCACACCTCACAATCATTTTCTCCTCCATATCTTGAACACTCACATCTGTGATAACAATTGCATTTGTGTTTGCACTTGAGCACATTTTGTTCCCACCTGTGTACAGAAGTGGGATCCGTATTGTGTGTCTGATTGTGGAGGAGTTTTGTATGTTATCTCTGCATGAATGTTTCCTTTGCTTTCACCCCTGTGGCTGCTCTGAGGTTGTCAAATGTGTAATTGCCTGTTTTAAGGGTAAATATGCTGCTCAGGATGGTTCAATTTGAGGAAATATGAAGCAAATTCAAGGAAAATGAGATATAGAATACAAACAAGCAAATGTAACAAATATAAACACCAGAGCAAAAACACAGAGCTGAAATATGTTGTGTAATTGATTTTGTGTGGGTAATGATTTTTATAGATGTAGAGATGAATAGTGGATGGATGATGGAAAGATGGTTTGACAGATGCACTTGTCTATTAATCTATCGAACCAATCCATCCATCCAGTAATTAATCTGTGTTTGCATAGGGTGTGAGTGTGTGTATGTTTGTGTGCGTGTATGTGCGTGCGTGCGTGTGTATGTGTATGGATTTATCATTAAGGATGTATGTATGAATGGATGTCTGAATGTGTGTGTGTGTCCGTAAATGTTTGGATGAGTGTGTGTGCATGGATAGATGTTGAAATGTGTGTTTGTGCATGGATGGGTGTTGGATGAGTGTGTGTGAATTGTTGGATGAGTGTGTATGTGCATAGATGGATGTTTAATAGAGTGTGTGTGTGGATGGATGATTGTTTGGATGAGTGTGTGTGCATTTACAGATGAATGTTTGGATAAGTGTGTGCACGTATGGATGTATGGATATGTGTTTGTGTAGATTGTTTGATATTTGGATGAGTGTGTGCATGAATGAATGTTGGATGAGTGTGTGTGTGCATAGATGGGTGTTGGATGAGTGTGTGTGAATTGTTGGATGAGTGTGTGTGCATGGCTGAATGTTTGGATGAGTGTGTGTATGCATGGATAAATGTTTGGATGAGTGTGTGTGTGCATGGATGAATGTTTAATTGAGTGTGTGTGTGGATGGATGATTGTTTGGATGAGTGTGTGTGCGTTTACAGATGAATGTTTGGATAAGTGTGTGCACGTATGGATGTATGGATATGTGTTTGTGTAGATTGTTTGATATTTGGATGAGTGTGTGCATGAATGAATGTTGGATGAGTGTGTGTGTGCATAGATGGATGTTTAATTGAGTGTGTGCGCATGGATAGATGTTGAATGAGTGTGTGTGTATGGATGATTGTTTGGATGAGTGTGTGTGCATGTACCGATGTTTGGATGAGTGTGTGTGTTTACAGATGAATGTTTGGATAAGTGTGTGCACGTATGGATGTATGGATATGTGTTTGTGTAGATTGTTTGATGTTTGGATGAGTGTGTGTGCATGAATGAATGTTGGATGAGTGCTAGATGGATGGATGTTTGTACGAGTGTGTGTGTGTATGATGATAGATGTTTGCTTGAGTGTGTATGCATGGATGAATGTTTGGATGAGTGTGTGTGCATGAATGGATTGATGTTTGTATGAGTGAGTGTGTGCTTCTCATCTAACCTCCTCTCTTTATCTGTTCTTAATGCTCTCTCTCTTTCCTGTTCAGTCTTCTCTAATTGTCACTCCTTCATTTTCCTCATTACCCTTTAAACTTATTTCCTCAATCTTTTCTATTTCTCTACTCTCTTTTCCTCCACATCCTCTTTTCAAATGACGTCATTTCTCCTTTCGTCTCCCACTTCACCTTCAACATCCACCTTCCTTTGTTCACCTGATAATCATCTTTTGAGTTCTTCTGTTTTTTTCTTTCCTTCAATCTGGGTTTCCTGACTTCCTCCCTCCACCCTTCAACCCTCTCTCTCTCTTTTGCTTGTTTTCCTCTTTCAGCACATCATTCTGCTCATGGAAGCCTTCATCATCACTTCTCTTATTCTGTTTATTTTCTTTTCATTACCCTCCCTTTACCACTTCCACTTCTTATTTCCCCTGCTCCGCCTTTACAGCTACCCCAAGCTCTTTTTAAATTATCTCCCCCATCCCTCCTTTCTCTCCACTTTTTATTGCCCTTTGCACTCTTTTTTGTCATTAACGACAGGAGGAAGGCTTCTTCCCATCAAACTTCCTATCTGTCTCTCCTTTCCCCCCCTCCTCTCCTTCCTTTGTTCATGTCATATAGTATACTTTAACATCTTCCTCCTGCCTCTATCCTCCAAACTCTTTCATATCTTTCTCTCTTTCTTGTTCACTGCTCCTCTCTTTGTTATCCTCCTCTCTCTTTTTGACTTCATCATCCAACCCTGTAAAAACCATCCTAAACCTCTCCTTCAAAATGCATCCATGCTTTCACTTTGCTTTGTTCTATTTACTTTAACTCATTTTCAGTTTATTTAACCTCACGTCTCTACACCTCTTCACCATCCATTCATTCATTCATTCATTAGTATCCATTCATCAGTCTAGTATTTCATCCATCCATCCATCCATCAAACATTTTAACTATCATCATGACATTCGCTTGCTATTCCATCCATCCACTAATCTAACTGTGGATGAAACCATCCATCTAACCATCCGACCATTAATCAAACCATTAACAATACATCCATCGTCCATCCATCCATTCATTCATCCATACATACGTACATCCATACATCGATCATACATCCAGCATTAAATTCATTATAACATCTATTAATACATCCATACACTTATCCATCCATCCATTCATCCATCCATCCATCCATCCATCCATCCATCCATCCATCCATCGTCCATCCATCCATCTATTCATCCATACATACGTACATCCATACATCGATCATACATCCATTTTAACATTCATTATAACATCTATTAATACATCCATACACTTATCAATTCATCTATCATCCATCCATCCATCCATACATACATACATACTGACATCCATACATTGATCATACATCCATTATAACATTCATTATAACATCTATTAATACATTCATGCACTTATGCATCCATCCATCCGTCCATCCATCCATCACATATCCATTGATACATCTGTTATAACATCTATTAATACAATCATACACTTATCCAACCATTCATCTATCCATCCATCCATCCATTATAACATCTATTAATTCATTCTTTTAATACATCAATACACTTATCCATCCATCATACATTCATCCATCCATTCATGCATCCTTGTAGCCATCCATCCATCACATATCCATTATAACATCTATTAATAGATTATTTTAATACATCAATACACTTATCCATCCATCATCCATCCATCCATCCATCCATCCATCAGTCCGTCCATATAATGTACATCCATTAATACATCCATTATAACACCTTTTAATACAATCAAACACTTATCCGTCCATTCATTCATCCAACCATCCATCCATCCATTTAGACATCTATTAATACATCCATACACTTATGCATCCATCTATCCATCATACATCCATCCATCCATTAATACATCCATTAATACATCCATACACTTATCCATCCATCATACATTCATCCATCCATTCATGCATCCTTGTAGCCATCCATCCATCACACATCCATTATAACATCTATTAATACATTTTTTTTAATACATCAATACACTTATCCATCCATCATCCATCCATCCATCAGTCCGTCCATATATTTTACATCCATTAATACATCCATTATAACATCTTTTAATACAATCAAACACTTATCCATCCATCATCCATCCATCCATCCATCCATCCATCCATCCATCCATCAGTCCGTCCATATATTTTACATCCATTAATACATCCATTATAACATCTTTTAATACAATCAAACACTTATCCATCCATTCATTCATCCAACCATCCATCCATCCATTTAGACATCTATTAATACAATTATACACTTATCCATCCATCTATCCATCATACATCCATCCATCCANGCCCTGCAATCTTTCACTGCCCTCTTGCTTTTTGTATCTTCAATTTAGTTTCTTTCCTTCTATTCTTCTTCCTTCCTTACTCCCTTTACCCCCTGGCTGCATTTCCTAAACTCATTTTTCTCCTCCTTTTCTTTGTCTTCTCCATTTATCATCAACTTCTTTATGTTCATGTCCCTACTCTCTCTCCTTTCCACTCCATCTATTCTTTTAATCTCATTTCCTTTCCAACATACACAACTTCTTCTGTCTCTTGGCTTTTCCCCCTCCTTTCCCCTCTTCTTCTGTTCTTTGTGCCTTTCTGTCTTTCTCACTCTTTTTCCTTATTGACTCTCATCTCAAAATTTGTTATCGTATTCTTTTTCTGCTGTTTGTGAAAGAAGAAAAGAATCTGTTTTGAATCTACCAACATAAAATCTACTTCCACTTGATCACACTTTCCCCATATCTTTCATTCCTTTATTTTACCTTTTCAGTCTCCTCTATTCTTCTTTTATTTCGAAATTTACTAGGAGTGTAAATGATCAAAAACTAAAGTCATTTCTATCTCTGATCTTTGCTTCTTCTGTCATTTCCCCTGAAATTTTCCTCTCACATTTTTATCTCTGATGCTTGCTTCTTCTTTGATATTTTCTTCTGAAGTTTCTTTCTTTTTTTCTGTTTGTTTCTCACTTTCATTTCTGTCTCTTAAACCTTTTCTCCATCATTTCTATCTCTGATGTCTGTTTTTCTTGTCACATCTATCTTCTGATGACTGTTTCAACTAAGGTTTCTTCTTCAAATTCTGGTTCTTCTCTCTTTTATTCCCATGAGGCATTTTTATTCTGTCATTTCTACCCATAAAGTCCCTTTCTTTTTTGTCATTACTTTACCTATTTTCTTTTCTTTTCTGTCATTTCCTCCCCTGAATGTGTCTTTCTCTTCTTCCCTATTGTGTCTCTCTTTTCTTTCATTTCTTCTTCCCTAATGTGTCTTATTTTTCAATTTCTTCCCCTATTGTGTCTTTCTTTTCTTTCATTTCTTCCCCAAATGTCTTTCTTTTGTCATTTTAACCCCTAATGTCTCTTTCTTTTCTTCCCTAATGTGTATTTCTTTTCTTTCTTTTCTTCCCTAATGTGTCTCTTTTCTTTCTTTTCTCTCCTAATGTGTCTCTCTTTCCTTTCATTTCCTCCCCTATTGTGTCTCTGTTTTCTTCCCCTAATGCCTTTTTCTTTTCTTCCCTGGTGTGTCTCTCTTTCCTTTCATTTCTTCCCCATATGTCTCTCTTTTCTTCCCCTATTGTCTCTTTCTTTTCTTCCCTAATGTGTCTCTCTTTCCTTTAATTTCTTCCCCTTATGTCTCTCTTTTCTTCCCCTATTGTCTCTTTTTTTCTTCTCTAATGTGTCTCTCTTTCCTTTCATTTCTTCCCTAATGTGTCTCTCTTTCCTTTCTTTTCTTCCCTAATGTGTCTCTCTTTCCTTTCATTTCTTCCCCATGTGTCTGTCTTTTCATCCCCTATTGTGTTTCTCTTTTCTTCCCCATGTCTCTTTCTTTCCTCCCCTAATGTGTCTCTCTTTCCTTTCATTTCTTCCCTAATGTGTCTCTCTTTCCTTTCATTTCTTCCCCATATGTCTCTATTTTCTTCCGCTATTGTCTCTTTCTTTTCTTCCCCATGTGTCTCTCTTTTCCTCCCTAATGTGTCTCTCTTTCCTTTCTTTTCTTCCCCATGTCTCTGTTTCCTTTCTTTTCTTCCCTAATGTGTCCTTCTTTCCTTTAATTTCTTCCCCTTATTTCTCTCTTTTCTTCCCTATTGTCTCTTTTTTTCGTCCCTAATGTGTCTCTCTTTCCTTTCATTTCTTCCCTAATGTGTCTCTCTTTTCTTTCTTTTCTTCCCCTTTGGTCTCTCTTTTCTTCCCCTTATGTCTCTTTCTTTCCTCCCCTATTGTATCTCTCTTTCCTTTCATTTCCTGCCCTATTGTCTTTCTTTTCTCCCCCTAATGTCTCTTTCTGTTCTTCCCTAATGCAACAATTTATCTTTCATTCCTTCTCCGCCTATTGTCTCTTTCTTTTCTTCCCTAATGTCTCTGTTTCCTTTCATTTCTTCCCCATGTGTCTCTCTTTTCTTCCCCTATTGTCTCTATCTTTTCTTCCCTATTGTGTCCTTCTTTCCATTCATTTCTTCCTCATGTGTCTCTCTTTTCTTCCCCTATTGTCTATTTATTTTCCCCCCTAATGTGTCTCTCGTTCCTTTCTTTTTTTTCCCTAATGTGTCTCTCTTTCCTTTCATTTCTTCCCCTAATGTCTTTCGTTCCTCCCCTATTGTGTCTCCCTTTTCTTTCTTTTCTTCCCTAATGTGTCTCTCTTTCCTTTCATTTGTTCCCCCAATCTGTCTTTCTTTCCTGCCCTATTGTGTCTCTGTTTTCTTCCCCTATTGTCTCATCCTTTTCTTCCCTAATGTGTCTCTATTTCCTTTCTTTTCTTCCCCATGTGTCTCTCTTTTCTTCCCCTATTGTCTCTTTCTTTCCATCCCTATTGTGTCTCTCTTTTCTTTCTACTCTTCCCCATGAGTCTCTCATTACTTCCCCTATTGTCTCTTTCTTTTCTTCCCTATTGTATCTCTCTTTCCTTTCATTTCTTCACCTTATGTCTCTGTCTTTTCTTCCCTATTGTATCTCTCTTTCCTTTCATTTCCTTCCATATTTTTCTTTCATTCCTTCTCCCCCAGTGTCTCTTTGTTTCTTCCCTAATGTCTCTTTCTTTCCTTCCGTAATGTGTCTCTATTTTCTCTCATTTCTTCTCTCCTATTGTCTCATCCCAATCTTCCCTTATGTGTCTCTCTTTCCTTTCTTTTCTTCAACATGTGTCTCGCTTTTCTTCCCCCTATTGTCTCTTTCTCTTCTTCCCTAATGTGTCTCCCTATTCCTTTCTTTTCTTCCCCATGTGTCTCTCTATTCTTTTCCTATTGTCTCTTCCTTTTTTTCCCAATGTGTCTGTCTTTCCTTTCATTTCTTCCCCCAATGTCTCTTTCTTTCCTCCCTTATTGTTTCTCTCTTTTCTTTCTTTTCTTCCCCATGTGTCTCTCTGTCCTTTCATTTCTTCCCCATGTGTCTGTTTTCTTCCCCTATAATTTCTTTCTTTTCCTCCCTAATGTGTCTCTCTTTCCTTTCTTTTCTTCCCCCAATGTCTCTTTCTTTTCTTCCCTATTGTATCTCTCTTTCCTTTCATTTCTTCCCCTTTTGTCTCTGTCTTTTCTTCCCTATTGTATCTCTCTTTCCTTTCATTTCCTCCCCTATTGTGTCTTTCTTTTCTTCCCCTATTGTCTCTTTCTTTTCTTCCCTAATGTGTCTCTTGTTCCTTTATTTTCTTCCCCATGTATCTCTCTTTCCTTCCCCTATTGTCTTTTTCTTTTCTTCCCCTAATGTCTCTTTCTTTTCTTTCTTTTCTTCCCCATGTGTTTCTCTGATCTTTCATTTCTTCCCCTTATGTCTCTCTTTCCTTTCATTTCTTCCCCTTATGTCTCTGTCTTTTCTTCCTATATGTGTCTCTCTTTACTTTCTTTCCTCCCCTATTCTGTCTCTCTTTCCTTTCATTTCCTTCCCCATTGTGTCTGTTTTCTTCCCCTGTTGCGTCATCCTTATCTTCCCTAATGTGTCTCTCTTTCCTTTATTTTCTTCCCTAATGTGTCTCTCTTTCCTTTCTTTTCTTCCCCATGTGTCTCTCTTTCCGTCCCCTATTGTCTCTTTCATTTTGTTCCCAATGTGTCTCTCTTTCCTTTCTTTTCTTCCCCATGTCTCTCTTTCCTTCCCCCATTTTCTCTGTCTTTTCTTCCCAAATGTGTCTCTCTTTCCTTCCCCTATTGTCTCTTTCTTTTCGTTCCTAATGTGTCTCTCTTTCCTTTCTTTTCGTCCCCATGTGTCTCTCTTTTCTTCCCCTATTGTCTCTTTTTTTCCTTCCCTAATGTGTCTCTCTTTTCTCTCATTTCTTCCCCTATTGTCTCTGTGTTTTCTTCCCTAATGTGTCTCTCTTTCCTTTCTTTTTTTCCCCATGTGTCTCTCTTTTCTTCCCCTTTGGTCTCTTTCTTTTTTTCCCAATGTGTCTCTCTTTCCTTTCATTTCTTCCCCCAATGTCTCTTTCTTTCCTCCCCTATTGTGTCTCTCTTTTCTTTCTTTTCATCCTCATGTGTCTCTCTTTTCTTCCCCTATTGTCTCTTTCTTTTCTTCCCTAATGTGTCTCTCTCTTTCCATTCTTTTCGTCCCCATGTGTCTCTCTATCCTTTCAATTCTTCCCCTTATGTCTCTTTCTTTCTTCCCCCAATGTCTCTCTTTCCTTTCATTTCTTCCCCTTATGTCTCTGTCTTTTCTTCCTTTATGTGTCTCTCTTTACTATTTTCCTCCCCTATTCTGTCTCTATTTTCTTTCATTTCCTTCCCTATTGTGTCTGTTTTCTTCCCCTATTGTCTCATCCTAATCTTGCCTAATGTGTCTCTCTTTCCTTTCTTTTTTTCCCCTATTGTCTCTTTCTTTTCCTCCCTAATGTCTCTCTTTCCTCATCATTTCTTCCCCCAATGTGTCTTTCTTTCTTCCCCTATTGTCTCTTTCTTTTCTTACCTAATGTGTCCTTCCTTCCTTTCATTTCTTACCAATGTGTCTCTC
Source organism: Thalassoma bifasciatum (assembly GCA_008086565.1). NCBI lineage: Eukaryota > Metazoa > Chordata > Actinopteri > Labriformes > Labridae > Thalassoma > Thalassoma bifasciatum. Next base: position 106,883 of record RPOG01001566.1, read on the forward strand.
TTTTCTTCCATATTGTCTCATCCTTATCTTCCCTAATGTGTCTTTCTTTTCTTTTCTTTTCTTCCCCATGTGTATCTCTTTTCTTCCCCATGTGTCTCTCTTTTCTTCCCCATGTGTCTCTCTTTTCTTCCCCCTATGTCTCTCTTTTCTTCCCCCATTGTCTCTTTCTTTTCTTCCCTATTGTCTCTCTTTTCTTTCTTTTCTTCCCCATGTTTCACTCTTTCCTTTCATTTCTTCCCCTTATGTATGTCCTTCCTTTCTTCTCCTCCCCATGTGTCTCTCTTTTCTTCCCTCAATGTCTCTTTCTTTTCTTCCCTAATGTCTCATTCTTTCCTTCCATAATGTGTCTCTCTTTCCTCTCATTTCTTCTCTCCTATTGTCTCATCCTAATCTTCCCTAATGTGTCTCTCTTTTCTTTCTTTTCTTCCTCATGTGTCTCTCTTTTCTCCCCCCATTGTCTTGTTCTTTTCTTCCCTGATGTGTCTCTCTCTTTCCTTTCTTTTCTTCCCCATGTGTCTCTCTTTTCTACCCCTATTGTCCTTTTCTTGTCTTCCCTAATGTGTCACTCTTTCCTTTCATTTCCTCCCCCAATGTCTCTTTCTTTCCTCCCCTATTCTGTCTCTATTTCCTTTCATTTCCTTCCCTATTGTGTCTCTCTTTTCTTTCTTTTCTTCCCTAATGTGTCTCTCTTTCCTTTCATTTCTTCCCCTTATGTATCTCTTTTCTTTCTTTTCTTCCCTAATGAGTCTCTCTTTCCTTTCATTTCTTCCCTTTATGTCTCTGTCTTTTCTTCCTGTATGTGTCTCTCATGACTTTCCTTTCTTCCCCTAATGTCTCTCTTCCTTTTCATTTCTTCCCATGTGTCATTCTTTCCTCCCCTATTCTGTCTCTCTTTCCTTTCATTTCTTCCCCATGTAACTCCCCTTTCTTCCTCTATTGTCTCTCTTTTCTTCCCTAATGTGTCTCTCTTTTCTTTCTTTTTTCCCCTTATGTCTCTCTTTTCTTCCCCTATTGTCTCTTTCTTTTCTTCCCTTTTGTGTCTCTCTTTCCTTTCATTTCTTCCCCATGTGTCTCTCTTTTCTTCCCATATTTTCTCTTTCTTTTCTTCCCTAATGTGTCTCACTTTCCTTTCATTTCTTCCCCTATTGTCTCTGTCTTTTTTTCCCTGATGTGTCTCTCTATCCTTTCATTTTTCCCCTTTTGTCTCTGTCTTTTCTTCCCTATTGTATCTCATTTTCCTTTCATTTCTTCCCCTTATGTCTCTGTCTTTTCTTCCCTATTGTATCTCTCTTTCCTTTCATTTCCTCCCCTATTTTTCTTTCATTCCTTCTCCCCCAGTGTCTCTTTGTTTTCTTCCCTAATGTCTCTTTCTTTCCTTCCGTAATGTGTCTCTATTTTCTCTCATTTCTTCTCTCCTAGTGTCTCATCCCAATCTTCCCTTATGTGTCTCTCTTTCCTTTCTTTTCTTCCCATATTGTCTCTTTCTCTTCTTCCCTAATGTGTCTCTCTTTTCTTTCCTTTCTTTTCTTCCCCATGTGTCTTCTTTTCTTCCCCTATTGTCTCTTCCTTTTTTTTCCCAATGTGTCTCTCTTTCCTTTCATTTCTTGCCCCAATGTGTCTTTCTTTCCTCCCCTATTGTGTCTGTCTTTTCTTACTTTTGGTCCCCATATGTCTCTGTTTTATTCCCCTATTGTCTCTTTCTTTTCTTCCCAAATGTGTCTCTCTGTCCTTTCATTTCTTCCCCCAATGTCTCTTTCTTTCATCCACCATTGTGTCTCTCTTTTCTTTCTTTCCTCCCCTATTGTGTCTCTCTTTTCTTTCTTTTCATCCCCATGTGTCTTTCTTTCCTTCACCTATTGTCTCTTTCTTTTCTTCCCTGATGTGTCTCTCTATCATTTCAATTCTTCCCCTTATGTCTCTTTCTTTCTTCCCCCAATGTCTCTCTTTCCTTTCATTTCTTCCCAATATGTCTCTCTATTCTTTTCCTATCGTCTCTTTCTTTTCTTCCCTAATGTGTCTCTCTTTTCTTTCCTTTCTTTTCTTCCCCATGTGTCTTCTTTTCTTCCCTATTGTATCTCTCTTTCCTTTCATTTCCTCCCCTATTGTGTCTTTCTTTTCTTCCCCTAATGTCTCTTTCTTTTCTTTCTTTTCTTCCCCATGTGTCTCTCCTTTCTTCCCCTATTGTCTCTTCCTTTTTTTTCCCAATGTGTCTTTCTTTCCTTTCATTTCTTCCCCCAATGTCTCTTTCTTTCCTCCACTATTGTGTCTCTCTTTCCTTTCTTTCCTCTCCTATTGTGTCTCTCTTTTCTTTCTTTTCGTCCCCATGTGTCTCTCTTTTTTTCCCCTATTGTCTCTTTCTTTTCTTCCCTAATGTGTCTCTCTTTCCTTTCATTTCTTCCCCCAATGTCTCTTTCTTTCCTCCCCTATTGTGTCTCTCTTTTCTTTCTTTTTGTCCCCATGTGTCTCTCTATCCTTTCATTTCTCCCCTTTACCTCTCTTTCTTTCTTCCCCCAATGTCTCTCTTTCCTTTCATTTCTTCCCCTTTTGTCTCTGTCTTTTCTTCCCTATTGTATCTCTTTTTCCTTTCATTTTCTCCCCTATTGTCTTTCTTTTCTTCCCCTATTGTCTCTTTCTTTTCTTCCACTGTCTCTTTCTTTTCTTTCTTTTCTTCCCCATGTGTCTCTGTCTTTTCTTCCTGTATGTGTCTCTCTTTACTTTATTTCCTCCCCTATTCTTACTCTATTTCCTTTCTTTTCTTCCCCATGTCTCTCTTTCCTTCCCCCAATGTCTCTTTCTTTTCTTCCCTAATGTGTCTCTCTTTCCTTCCCCAATGTGTCTTTCTTTTCGTCCCTAATGTGTCTCTCTTTCCTTTCTTTTCTTCCCCATGTGTCTCTCTATTCTTTTCCTATTGTCTCTTCCTTTTTTTTCCCAATGTGTCTCTCTTTCCTTTCATTTCTTCCCCCAATGTCTCTTTCTTTCCTCCCTTATTGTGTCTCTCTTTTCTTTCTTTCCTCCACTATTGTGTCTCTCTTTCCTTTCTTTCCTCTCCTATTGTGTCTCTCTTTTCTTTCTTTTCGTCCCCATGTGTCTCTCTTTTTTTCCCCTATTGTCTCTTTCTTTCCTCCCCTATTGTGTCTCTCTTTTCTTTCTTTTTGTCCCCATGTGTCTCTCTATCCTTTCATTTCTTCCCCTTACCTCTCTTTCTTTCTTCCCCCAATGTCTCTCTTTCCTTTCATTTCTTCCCCTTTTGTCTCTGTCTTTTCTTCCCTATTGTATCTCTTATTCCTTTCATTTTCTCCCCTATTGTCTTTCTTTTCTTCCCCTATTGTCTCTTTCTTTTCTTCCCCTGATGTGTCTCTCGTTTCTTTATTTTCTTCCCCATGTGTCTCTCTTTTCTTCCCCTATTGTCTCTTCCTTTTTTTTCCCAATGTGTCTTTCTTTCCTTTCATTTCTTCCCCCAATGTCTCTTTCTTTCCTCCCCTATTGTGTCTCTCTTTTCTTTCTTTTCTTCCCCTTATGTCTCTCTTTCCTTTCATTTCTTCCCCATGTGTCTTTCTTTTCTTCCCCTATTGTTTCTTTCTTTTCCTCCCTAATGAGTCTCTCTCTTTCCTTTCTTTTCTTCCCCCGATGTGTCTTTCTTTCCTCCCCTATTGTGTCTCTCTTTTCTTTCTGTTCATCCCCATGTGTCTTTCTTTCCTTCACCTATTGTCTCTGTCTTTTCTTCCCTATTGTATCTCTCTTTCCATTCATTTCCTCCCCTATTGTGTCTGTCTTTTCTTACTTTTGGTTCTCATGTGTCTCTTTTCTTCCCCTTTTGTCTCTTTCTCTTCTTCCCTTATGTGTCTCTCTTTCCTTTCATTTCCTCCCCCAATGTCTCTTTCTTTCCTCCCTTATTGTGTCTCTCTTTTCTTTCTTTCCTCCCCTATTGTGTCTCTCTTTTCTTTCTTTTCTTCCCCTTATGTCTCTCTTTCCTTTCATTTCTTCCCCATGTGTCTTTCTTTTCTTCCCCTATTGTTTCTTTCTTTTCCTCCCTAATGTGTCAATTTTCCTTTCTTTTCTTCCCAATGTGTCTCTCTATTCTTTTCCTATTGTCTCTTCCTTTTTTTTCCCAATGTGTCTCTCTTTCCTTTCATTTCTTCCCCCAATGTCTCTTTCTTTCCTCCCTTATTGTGTCTCTCTTTTCTTTCTTCCCTCCACTATTGTGTCTCTCTTTCCTATCTTTCCTCTCCTATTGTGTCTGTCTTTTCGTTCTTTTCGTCCCCATGTGTCTCTCTTTTTTTCCCCTATTGTTTCTTTCTTTTCTTCCCTAATGTGTCTCTCTTTCCTTTCATTTCTTCCCCCAATGTCTCTTTCTTTCCTCCCCTATTGTGTCTCTCTTTTCTTTCTTTTTGTCCCCATGTGTCTCTCTATCCTTTCATTTCTTCCCCCTACCTCTCTTTCTTTCTTCCCCCAATGTCTCTCTTTCCTTTCATTTCTTCCCCATGTGTCTTTCTTTTCTTCCCCTATTGTTTCTTTCTTTTCCTCCCTAATGTGTCTCTCTCTTTCCTTTCTTTTCTTCCCCCGATGTGTCTTTCTTTCCTCCCCTATTGTGTCTCTCTTTTCTTTCTGTTCATCCCCATGTGTCTTTCTTTCCTTCACCTATTGTCTCTTTCTTTTCTTCCCTCAATGTCTCTCTTTCCTTTCATTTCTTCCCCTTATGTCTCTGTCTTTTCTTCCCTATTGTATCTCTCTTTCCATTCATTTCCTCCCCTATTGTGTCTGTCTTTTCTTACTTTTGGTTCTGATGTGTCTCTTTTCTTCCCCTTTTGTCTCTTTCTCTTCTTCCCTTATGTGTCTCTCTTTCCTTTCATTTCTTCCCAATGTGTCTCTCTATTCTTTTCCTATTGTCTCTTTCTTTTCTTCCCTAATGTGTCTCTCTTTCCTTTCTTTTCTTCCCCGTGTGTCTCTCTTTTCTTCCCCTATTGTCGCTTCCTTTTTTTCCCAATGTGTCTCTCTTTCCTTTCATTTCTTCCCCCAATGTCTCTTTCTTTCCTCCCTTATTGTGTCTCTCTTTTCTTTCTTTTCTTCCCCATGTGTCTCTCTGTCCTTTCATTTCTTCCCCATGTGTCTCTCTTTTCTTCCCCTATTGTGTCTTTCTTTTCCTCCCTAATGTGTCTCTCTTACCTTTCTTTTCTTCCCCATGTGTCTCTCTTTTCTTCCCCTATTGTCTCTTCCCTTTTTTTCCCAATGTGTCTCTTTCCTTTCTTTTCTTCCCCCGATGTGTCTTTCTTTCCTCCCCTATTGTGTCTGTCTTTTCTGTCTTTTTATCCCCATGTGTCCTTCTTTCCTTCACCTATTGTCTCTTTCTTTTCTTCCCTGATGTGTCTCTCTATCCTTTCAATTCTTCCCCGTATGTCTCTTTCTTTCTTCCCCCAATGTCTCTCTTTCCTTTCATTTGTTCACCTTTTGTCTCTGTCTTTTCTTCCCTATTGTATCTCTCTTTCCTTTAATTACTTCCCCTTATGTCTCTGTCTTTTCTTCCTTTATGTGTCTCTCTTTACTTTCTTTCCTCCCCTATTCTGTCTCTATTTCCTTTCATTTCCTTCCCAATTGTGTCTGTTTTCTTTCCCTGTTGCGTTATCCTTATCTTCCCTAATGTGTCTCTCTTTCCTTTCTTTTCTTCCCCATGTCTCTGTTTCCTTCCGCTATTGTCTCTTTCTTTTCTTCCCTCATGTGTCTCTCTTTCCTTTCTTTTCTTCCCCATGTGTCTCTCTTTCCTTCCCCTATTGTCTCTTTCATTTTGTCCCTAATGTGTCTCTCTTTCCTTTCTTTTCTTCCCCATGTCTCTCTTTCCTTCCCCCATTTTCTCTTCCTTTTTTCCCTAATGTGTCTCTCTATCTTTTAATTTCTTCCCCCAATGTCTCTTTCTTTTCTTCCCTAATGCGTCTATCTTTCCTTTCTTTTTGTCCCCATGTGTCTCTCTTTTCTTCCCCTATTGTCTCTTTCTTTTCTTTTCTAATGTCTCTTCTTTCCTTCCTATATGTGTCTCTCTTTTCTCACATTTCTTCCCCTATTGTCTCTTTGTTTTCTTCCCTCATGTGTCTCTCTTTCCTTTCTTTTTTTCCCAATGTGTCTCTCTTTTCTTCCCCTATTGTCTCTTTCTTTTCTTCCCTAATGTGTCTCTCTCTTTCCATTCTTTTCTTCCCCATGTGTCTCTCTTTCCTTTCATTTCTTCCTCTTACGTCTCTGTCTTTTCTTCCCTATTGTATCTCTCTTTCCTTTCATTTCTTCCCCTTTTGTCTCTTTCTTTTCTTCCCTATTGTATCTCTCTTTCCTTTCATTTCCTCCCCTATTGTGTCTTTCTTTTCTTCCCTAATGTGTCTCTTGTTCCTTTATTTTCTTCCATCATGTGTCTCTCTTTCCTGTCATTTCTTACCCTTATGTCTCTCTTTTCTTCCCCTATTGTGTCTTTCTTTCCTCACCTATTGTGTCTCTCTTTCCTTTCATTTCTTCCCCTTACCCCTCTTTCTTTCTTCCCCAAATGTCTCTCTTTCCTTTCATTTCTTTCCCTTATGTCTCTGTCTTTTCTTCCCTATTGTATCTCTCTTTCCTTTCAATTTCTCCCCTATTGTCTTTCTTTTCTTCCCCTATTGTCTCTGTCTTTTCTTCCCTAATGTGTCTCTCGTTTCTTTATTTTCTTCCCCATGTGTCTCTCTTTCCTGCCCCTATTGTCTCTTTCTTTTCTTCCACTGTCTCTTTCTTTCTTTTTTTTCTTCCCCTTATGTCTCTGTCTTTTCTTCCTATATGTGTCTCTCTTTACTTTATTTCCTCCCCTATTCTGTCTCTATTTCCTATCTTTTCTTCCCCATGTCTCTCTTTCCGTCCCCCATTGTCTCTTTCTTTTTTCCCTAATGTGTCTCTCTATCCTTTCATTTCTTCCCCTATTGTCTCTTTCTTTCCGACCCTAATGTGTCTCTCTTTCCTTTCTTTTCTTCCCCATGTGTCTCTCTTTTCTTCCCCTATTGTTTCTTTCTTTTCCTCCCTAATGTGTCTCTCTTTCCTTTCATATCCTCCCCTATTGTGTCTTTCTTTTCTTCCCATAATGTCTCTTTCTTTTCTCTCTTTTCTTCCCCATGTGTCTCTCTGATCTTTCATTTCTTCCCCTTATGTCTCTCTTTCCTTTCATCTCTTCCCGTAATGTCTCTGTCTTTTCTTCCCTAATGTGTCTCTCTTTCCTTTCATTTCTTCCCCTTATGTCTCTGTCTTTGCTTCCCTATTGTATCTCTCTTTCCTTTCATTTCTTCCCCTTTTGTCTCTTTCTTTTCTTCCCTATTGTATCTCTCTTTCCTTTCATTTCCTCCCCTATTGTGTCTTTCTTTTCTTCCCCTAATGTCTCTTTCTTTTCTTTCTTTTCTTCCCCATGTGTCTCTCTGATCTTTCATTTCTTCCCCTTATGTCTCTCTTTCCTTTCATTTCTTCCCCTTATGTCTCTGTCTTTTCTTCCCTAATGTGTCTCTCTATACCATTTTCCTCCCCTATTCTGTCTCTAGTTTCTTTCATTTCCTTCCCATTGTGTCTGTTTTCTTCCCCTGTTGCGTCATCCTTATCTTCCCTAATGTGTCTCTCTTTCCTTTCTTTTCTTCCCCATGTCTCTCTTTCCTTCCCCTATTGTCTCTTTCATTTTGTCCCTAATGTGTCTCTCTTTCCTTTCTTTTCTTCCCCATGTCTCTCTTTCCTTCCCCCATTTTCTCTTTCTTTTTTCCCTAATGTGTCTCTCTATCCTTTAATTTCTTCCCCCAATGTCTCTTTCTTTTCTTCCCTAATGTGTCTCTCTTTTCTTCCCCTATTGTCTCTTTCTTTTCTTCCCTAATGTGTATCTCTTTCCTTTCATTTCTTCCCCCAATGTCGCTATCTTTTCTTCCCCTATTGTCTCTTTCTTTTCTTCCCTAATGTGTCTCTCTTTTTCCATTCTTTTCTTCCCCATGTGTCTCTCTTTCCATTCATTTCTTCCTCTTATGTCTCTGTCTTTTCTTCCCTATTGTATCTCTCTTTCCTTTCATTTTCTCCCCTATTGTCTTTCTTTTCTTCCCCTATTGTCTCTTTCTTTTCTTCCACTGTCTCTTTCTTTTCTTTTTTTTCTTCCCCATGTCTCTGTCTTTTCTTCCTATGTGTCTCTCTTTACTTTATTTCCTCCCCTATTCTGTCTCTATTTCCTTTCTTTTCTTCCCCATGTCTCTCTTTCCTTCCCCCATTGTCTCTTTCTTTTTTCCCTAATGTGTCTCTCTATCCTTTCATTTCTTCCCCCAATGTCTCTTTCTTTTCGTCCCCTAATGTCTCCTTCTTTTCTTTCTTTTCTTCCCCTATTGTCTCTTTCTTTTCTTCCCTAATGTGTCTCTTGTTCCTTTATTTTCTTCCCCATGTGTCTCTTTCCTTCCCCTATTGTCTCTTTCTTTTCTTCCCCATGTGTCTCTTTCTTTTCTTTCTTTTCTTCCCCATGTGTCTCTCTTTCCTTTCATTTCTTCCCCCAATGTCTCTTTCTTTTCTTCATTAATGTGTCAATTTTTCTTTCATTCCTCCCCTATTGTGTCTCTCTTTCCTTTCATTTCTTCCCCATGTGTCTCTCTTTCCTTTCATTTTTTCCCCTTTTGTATCTCTTTTCTTTCTTTTCTTCCATCATGTGTCTCTCTTTCCTTTCATTTCTTACCCTTATGTCTCTCTTTTCTTCCCCTATTGTGTCTCTCTATCCTTTCATTTCTTCCCCTTACCTCTCTTTTTTTCTTCCCCCAATGTCTCTTTTTCCTTTCATTTCTTCCCCTTATGTCTCTGTCTTTTCTTCCCTCTTGTATCTCTCTTTCCTTTCATTTCTTCCCCTTTTGTCTCTGTCTTTTCTTCCCTATTGTATCTCTCTTTCCTTTCATTTTCTCCCCTATTGTCTTTCTTTTCTTCCCCTATTGTCTCTTTCATTTCTTCCCCTTGTGTCTCTCGTTTCTTTATTTTCTTCCCCATGTGTCTCTCTTTCCTGCCCCTATTGTCTCTTTCTTTTCTTCCACTGTCTCTTTCTTTTCTTTTTTTTCTTCCCCATGTCTCTGTCTTTTCTTCCTATATGTGTCTCTCTTTACTTTATTTCCTCCCCTATTCTGTCTCTATTTCCTTTCTTTTCTTCCCCATGTCTCTCTTTCCTTCCCCCATTGTCTCTTTCTTTTTTCCCTAATGTGTCTCTCTATCCTTTCATTTCTTCCCCCAATGTCTCTTTCTTTTCGTCCCTAATGTGTCTCTCTTTTCTTCCCCTATTGTTTCTTTCTTTTCTTCCCTAATGTGTCTCTCTTTCCTTTCATTTCCTCCCCTATTGTGTCTTTCTTTTCTTCCCCTAATGTCTCTTTCTTTTCTTTCTTTTCTTCCCCTATTGTCTCTTTCTTTTCTTCCCTAATGTGTCTCTTGTTCCTTTATTTTCTTCCCCATGTGTCTCTCTTTCCTTCCCCTATTGTCTCTTTCTTTTCTTCCCCCAATGTCTCTTTCTTTTCTTCATTAATGTGTCAATTTTTCTTTCATTCCTCCCCTATTGTGTCTCTCTTTCCTTTCATTTCTTCCCCTTTTGTATCTCCTTTCTTTCTTTTCTTCCATCATGAGTCTCTCTTTCCTTTCATTTCTTACCCTTATGTCTCTCTTTTCTTCCCCTATTGTGTCTTTCTTTCCTTCCCTGTGTCTCTCTTTCCTTTCTTTTCTTCCTCATGTGTCTCTCTTTTCTTCCCCTATTGTCTCTTTCTTTTCTTCCCTATTGTATCTCTCTTTCCTTTCATTTCTTCCCCTTTTGTCTCTTTCTTTTCTTCCCTATTGTATCTCTCTTTCCTTTCATTTCCCCCCCTATTGTGTCTTTCTTTTCTTCCCCTAATGTCTCTTTCTTTTCTTTCTTTTCTTCCCCATGTGTCTCTCTGATCTTTCATTTCTTCCCCTTATGTCTCTCTTTCCTTTCATTTCTTCCCCTATTGTCTCTTTCTTTACTTCCCTCATGTGTCTCTCTGTCCTTTCTTTTCTTCCCCATGTGTCTCTCTTTCCTTTCTTTTCTTCCCCATGTGTCTCTCTTTCCTTCCCCTATTGTCTCTTTCTTTTCTTCCCTAATGTGTCTCTTGTTCCTTTTTTTTCTTCCCCATGTGTCTCTCTTTCCTTCCCCTATTTTCTCTTTCTTTTCTTCCCCATGTGTCTCGCTGATCTTTCATTTCTTCCCCTTATGTCTCTCTTTCCTTTCATTTCTTCCCCTTATGTCTCTCTTTCCTTTCATTTCTTCCCCCAATGTCTCTTTCTTTTCTTCATTAATGTGTCAATTTTTCTTTCATTCCTCCCCTATTGTGTCTCTCTTTCCTTTCATTTCTTCCCCATGTGTCTCTCTTTCCTTTCATTTTTTCCCCTTTTGTATCTCTTTTCTTTCTTTTCTTCCATCATGTGTCTCTCTTTCCTTTCATTTCTTACCCTTATGTCTCTCTTTTCTTCCCCTATTGTCTCTTTCTTTCCTCCCCTATTGTGTCTCTCTTTCCTTTCTTTTCTTCCTCGTGTGTCTCTCTTTTCTTCCCCTATTGTCTCTTTCTTTTCTTCCCTAATGTGTCTCTCTTTCCTTTCATTTCTTCCCCTTATGTCTCTGTCTTTGCTTCCCTATTGTATCTCTCTTTCCTTTCATTTCTTCCCCTTTTGTCTCTTTCTTTTCTTCCCTATTGTATCTCTCTTTCCTTTCATTTCCTCCCCTTTTGTGTCTTTCTTTTCTTCCCCTAATGTCTCTTTCTTTACTTTCTTTTCTTCCCCATGTGTCTCTCTGATCTTTCATTTCTTCCCCTTATGTCTCTCTTTCCTTTCATTTCTTCCCCTTATGTCTCTGTCTTTTCTTCCTTTATGTGTCTCTCTTTCCTATTTTCCTCCCCTATTCTTTCTCTCTTTTCTTTCATTTCCTTCCCTATTGTGTCTGTTTTCATCCCCTGTTGCGTCATCCTTATCTTCCCTAATGTGTCTCTCTTTCCTTTCTTTTCTTCCCCATGTCTCTCTTTCCTTCCCCTATTGTCTCTTTCTTTTCTTCCCTCATGTGTCCCTCTTTCCTTTCATTTCTTCCCCTTATGTCTCTGTCTTTTCTTCCCTCTTGTATCTCTCTTTCCTTTCATTTCTTCCCCTTTTGTCTCTGTCTTTTCTTCCCTAATGTGTCTCTCGTTTCTTTATTTTCTTCCCCATGTGTCTCTCTTTCCTTCCCCTATTGTCTCTTTCTTTTCTTCCACTGTCTCTTTCTTTTCTTTTTTTCTTCCCCATGTCTCTGTCTTTTCTTCCCTATTGTGTCTCTCGTTTCTTTATTTTCTTCCCCATGTGTCTCTCTTTCCTGCCCCTATTGTCTCTTTCTTTTCTTCCACTGTCTCTTTCTTTCTTTTTTTTCTTCCCCTTATGTCTCTGTCTTTTCTTCCTATATGTGTCTCTCTTTACTTTATTTCCTCCCCTATTCTGTCTATATTTCCTTTCTTTTCTTCCCCATGTCTCTCTTTCCTTCCCCCATTGTCTCTTTCTTTTTTCCCTAATGTGTCTCTCTATCCTTTCATTTCTTCCCCCAATGTCTCTTTCTTTTCTTCCCTAATGTGTCTCTCTATCCTTTCATTTCTTTCCCCTATTGTTTCTTTCTTTTCTTCCCTAATGTGTCTCTCTTTCCTTCCCCAATGTGTCTTTCTTTTCATCCCTAATGTGTCTCTCTTTCCTTTCTTTTCTTCCCCATGTGTCTCTCTTTTCTTCCCCTATTGTTTCTTTCTTTTCTTCCCCATGTGTCTCTCTTTCTTTCCCCTATTGTTTCTTTCTTTTCGTCCCTAATGCGTCTCTCTTTCCTTTCTTTTCGTCCCCATGTGTCCCTCTTTTCTTCCCCTATTGTCTCTTTCTTTTCTTCCCTAATGTGTATCTCTTTCCTTTCATTTCCTCCCCCAATGTCGCTATCTTTTCTTCCCTAATGTCTCTTTCTTTCCTCCCCTACTGTGTCTCTCTTTTCTCACATTTCTTCCCCTATTGTCTCTTTGTTTTCTTCCCTCATATGTCTCTCTTTCCTTTCTTTTTTTCCCTAATGTGTCTCTCTTTCTTTTAATTTCTTCCCCCAATGTCTCTTTCTTTTCTTCCCTAATGTGTCTCTCTTTCTTTCCCCTATTGTTTCTTTCTTTTCGTCCCTAATGCGTCACTCTTTCCTTTCTTTTCGTCCCCATGTGTCCCTCTTTTCTTCCCCTATTGTCTCTTTCTTTTCTTCCCTAATGTGTATCTCTTTCCTTTCATTTCTTCCCCCAATGTCTCTATCTTTTCTTCCCTAATGTCTCTTTCTTTCCTTCCGTACTGTGTCTCTCTTTTCTCACATTTCTTCCCCTATTGTCTCTTTGTTTTCTTCCCTCATGTGTCTCTCTTTCCTTTCTTTTTTTCCCCATGTGTCTCTCTTTTCTTCCCCTATTGTCTCTTTCTCTTCTTCCCTAATGTGTCTCTCTCTTTCCATTCTTTTCTTCCCCATGTGTCTCTCTTTCCTTTCATTTCTTCCCCTATTGTCTCTTTCTTTTCTTCCCTAATGTGTCTCTCTTTCCTTTCATTTCTTCCCTCAATGTGTCTTTCTTTCCTCCCCTATTTTGTCTCCCTTTTCTTACATTTCATCCCCATCTGTCTTTCTTTTTTCCCCTTTTGTCTCTTTCTTTTCTTCCTTAATGTGTCCTTCCTTCCTTTTATTTCTTCCCCCAATGTGTCTTTCTTTCTTCCCCTATTGTCTCTTTCTTTTCTTCCCTTATGTGTCTTTCTTTCCTTTCTTTTCTTCCCCATGTGTCTCTCTTTTCTTCCCCATGTGTCTCTGTTTTCTTCCCCCAATGTCTCTTTCTTTCCTCCCCTATTGTGTCCCTCCTTTCTTTCTTTTCTTCCCCTTATGTATCTCTTTTCTTTCTTTTCTTCCCTAATGCGTCTCTCTATCCTTTAATTTCTTCCCCCAATGTCTCTTTCTTTTCTTCCCTAATGTGTCTCTCTTTCCTTGCCCTATTGTTTCTTTCTTTTCGTTCCTAATGTGTCTCTCTGTCTCTTTCTTTTCTTCCCCATGTCTCTCTTTCCTTCCCCCATTGTCTCTTTCTTTTCTTCCCTAATGTGTCTCTCTTTCCTTCCTCTATTGTCTCTTTCTTCTTATCCCTAATGTGTCTCTCTTTCCTTTCTTCTCGTCCTCATGTGTCTCACATTTCTTCCCCTATTGTCTCTTTCTTGTCTTCCCGAATGTGTAACACTTTCCTTTCATTTCTTACCCCAATGTCTCTTTCTTTTCTTCCCTAATGTCTCATTCTTTCCTTCCCTAATGTGTCTCTCTTTCCTTCTTTTCTTCCCCTATTGTCTCTTTCTTTTCTTCCCTATTGTGTCCTTCTTTCCTTTCATTTCTTCCCAATGTGTCTCTCTATTCTTTTCCTATTGTCTCTTTCTTTTCTTCCCTAATGTGTCTCTTGTTCCTTTATTTTCTTCCCCATGTGTCTCTCTTTCCTTCCCCCATTGTCTCTTTCTTTTCTTCCTATATGTGTCTCTCTTTCCTTTTATTTCTTCCCCTTATGTCTCTGTCTTTTCTTCCTTTATGTGTCTCTCTTTACTTTCTTTCCTCCCCTACTCTGTCTCTATTTCCTTTCATTTCCTTCCCCATTGTGTCTGTTTTCTTCCCCTGTTGCGTCATCCTTATCTTCCCTAATGTGTCTCTCTTTCCTTTCTTTTCTTCCCTAATGTTTCTCTTTCTTTTCTTCCCCTTTATGTCTCTTTCTTTTCTTCCCTAATGTGTCTCTCTTTCCTTTCATTTTTTCCCCTTATGTCTCTCTTTTCTTCCCCTTATGTCTCTCTTTTCTTCCCACAATGTCTCTTTCTTTCCTCCCCTATTGTGTCTCTCTTTTCTGTCTTTTCTTCCTGTATGTGTCTCTCATGACTTTCTTTCTTCCCCTATTGTGTCTCTCTTTCTTTTCATTTCTTCCCATGTGTCATTCTTTCCTCCCCTATCCTGTATCTCTTTCCTTTTATTTCCTCCCCTATTGTGTCTGTTCTCTTCCCCTAATGTCTGTTTCTGTTCTTCTCTGATGTTTCTCTCTTTCCTTTCATTTCTTCTCCATGTGTCTCTCTTTTCTTCCCCTATTGTTTCTTTCTTTTCCTCCCCTATTGTGTCTCTGTTTTCTTCCCATAATGTCTCTTTCTTTTCTTTACTGATGTGTCTCTCTATCCTTTCATTTCTTCCCCTTTTGTCTCTGTCTTTTCTTCCCTATTGTATCTCTCTTTCCTTTCATTTCCTCCCCTATTGTGTCTCTCTATCCTTTCATTCCTTCAAGCCTATTGTCTCTTTCCTTTCTTCCCTGATGTGTCTCTCTTTCCTTTCATTTCTTCCCCATGTGTCTCTCTTTTCTTCCAACAATGTCTCTTTCATTCCTCCCCTATTGTGTCTCTCTTTTCTTTCAATTTTTCCTCATGTGTCTCTCTTTTCTTCCAACAATGTCTCTTTCATTCCTCCCCTATTGTGTCTCTCTTTTCTTTCAATTTTTCCTCATGTGTCTCTCTTTTCTTCCCCTATTGTCTTTTTATTTTCATCGCAAATGTGTCTCTCGTTCCGTTCTTTTCTTCCCCATGTGTCTCTCTTTTCTTCCCCTATTGTCTCTTTCTTGTCTTCCTTAATGTGTCTTTCTTTCCTTTCAATTCGTCCCCCAATGTCTCTTTCTTTCCTCCCCTATTGTGTCTCTCTTTTCTTTCTTTTCTTCCCCATGTGTCTCTCTGTCCATTCATTTCTTCCCCTTATGTATCTCTTTTCTTTGTTTTCTTCCCTAATGTGTCTCTCTTTCCTTTCATTTCTTCCTCATGTGTTTCTCTTTTCTTCCCCTATTGTCTCTTTATTTTCCTCCCTAATGTGTCTCTTTCCTTTCTTTTCTTCCCAATTGTGTCTCTCTTTCCTTTCATTTCTTCCCCTTATGTCTCTCTTTTCATCCCCTATTGTCTCTTTCTTTTCTTCACTAATGTGTCTCTCTTTTCTTTCTTTTCCTCCCCATGTGTCTCTCTTTTCTTCCCCATATTGTCTCTTTCTTTTCTTCCCTAATGTGTCCTTCTTTCCTTTTATTTCTTCCCAATGTGTCTCTCTTTTCTTTCATTTCTTCCCCCCATGTGTCTTTCTTTCCTCCCCTATTGTGTGTCTCTTTTCTTTCTTTTCTTCCTAACGCGTCTTTTTTTTCTTCCGTATTTCATCTCAAATTTTTCTTTTCTTTTCTTTTCCCCTAATGTGTCTTTCTTTCCACCCCTATTGTGTCTCTCTTTTTTTCTATCCTCCCCTAGTGTCTCTTTCTTTTCTTCGGTATTGTGTCTCAATCTCTTCTTTCATTTTGTCTCCTCTTTTGTGTCATTCTTTCCTTTCTTTTCTATCCCGAATGTCCCTTTCATTTCTTCCCATGTGTCTTTCTTTCCTCCCAAATTGTTTCTCTTATTTCCCTCATGAATCTCTATTTCCATTCTTTTCTTCCCCATGTGCTTATTTTTTTTTCCCCTATTGTCTCTGTCTTTTCTCCCCAACTGTGTCTCTGTTTTCTTACCCTAATGTCTCTCTTTTCTTCCTCTTAAACAGATACATTCTCCATTCACACACATACATTCTCCTTTCACCCACATACATTCTCCTCTCACACACATACATTCTCCTTTCAGACACATACATTCTCCTTTCACACACATACATTTTCCTTTCACAAACATATATTCTCCATTCACACACATACATTCTCCTTTCACACACATACATTCTCCTTTCACACAGATACATTCTCCTCTCACACATACATTCTCCTTTCACAAACATATTTTCTCCTTTCACACACATACATTCTCCTTTCAGACACATATATTCTCCTTTCACACACATACATTCTCCTCNTACATTCTCCTTTCACACACATACATTCTCCTTTCACACACATACATTCTCCTTTCAGACACATACATTCTCCATTCACACACAAACATACTCCTTTCACACACATACATTCTCATTTCAGACACACATATTCTCCTTTCACACACATACATTCTCCATTCACACACATACATTCTTTTTTCACACACATACATTTTCCTTTCAGACACATACATTCTCCATTCACACACATGAATTCTCCTCTCACACATACATTCTCTTTTCAGACACATATATTCTCCTCTCACATATACATTCTCCTTTCACACACATATATTCTACTTTCACACACATACATTTATTTCAGACACATATATTCTCCTTTCACACACATACATTCTCCTCTCACACACATACATTCTCATTTCAGACACATATATTCTCATTCACACACATACTTTCTCCCTTCACACACGTACATTCTCCTTTCACACACATTCATACTCCTTTCACAAAGATACATTCTCATTTCAGACACATTCATTCTCCTTTCACACACATACATTTTCCTTTCAGACACATACATTCTCCATTAACACACATACATTCTCCTTTCAGACACATACATTCTCCTGTTGCACACATACATTCTCCATTAACACACATACATTTTCCTTTCAGACACATACATTCTCCATTAACACACATACATTCTCTTTTCACACACATACATTCTCCTTTCAGACACATACATTCTCCTTTCACACACATACATTCTCCTCTCACACACATTCATTCTCCTCTCACACATACATTCTTCTTTCAGACACATACATTCTACTTTCACACACATACATTCTCCTTTCAGACACATTTATTCTCCTTTCAGACACATACATTCTCCTTTCACACATATACATTCTCATTTCACACACATACATTCTACTTTCACATACATACATTCTCCTTTCACAAATAAACATTCTCCTTTCAGACACATTTAATCTCCATTTACACACATACATTCTCCATTCACACACATACATTGTCTTTTCACACACATACATTTTACTTTCAGACACATACATTCTCCATTAACACACATACATTCTCCTTTCACACACATACATTCTACTTTCACATACATACATTCTCCTTTCACAAATAAACATTCTCCTTTCAGACACATTTAATCTCCATTTACACACATACATTCTCCATTCACACACATACATTGTCTTTTCACACACATACATTTTACTTTCAGACACATACATTCTCCATTAACACACATACATTCTCCTTTCACACACATACATTCTCCTTTTAGACCAGTACATTCTCCTTACACACACATACATTCTCCTTTCACACACATACATTCTCATTTCAGACACACATATTCTCCTTTCACACACATACATTTTCCATTCACACACATACATTCTCTATTCACACACATACATTTTCCTTTCAGACACATATATTCTCCATTCAGACACATGCATTCTCCTCTCACACATACATTTTCCTTTCAGACACATATATTCTCCTCTCACACACATACATTCTCCTCTCACACATACATTCTCTTTTCAGACACATATATTCTCCTCTCACATATACATTCTCCTTTCACACACATATATTCTACTTTCACACACATACATTCTCATTTCAGACACATATATTCTCCTTTCACACACATACATTCTCCATTCACACACATGCATTCTCCTCTCACACACATACATTCTCCTCTCACACATACATTTTCCTTTCAGACACATATATTCTCCTCTCACACACATACATTCTCCTCTCACACATACATTCTCTTTTCAGACACATATATTCTCCTCTCACATATACATTCTCCTTTCACACACATATATTCTACTTTCACACACATACATTCTCATTTCAGACACATATATTCTCCTTTCACACACATACATTCTCTTTTCACACACATACATTTTCCTTTCAGACACATACATTCTCCATTCACACACATGCATTCTCCTCTCACACACATAAATTCTCCTCTCACACATACATTTTCCTTTCAGACACATATATTCCACTCTCACACACATACATTCTCCTCTCACACATACATTCTCCTTTCACACACATACATTCTCCTCACACACATACATTCTCCTCTCAAACACATTCATTCTCCTCTCACACATACATTCTCCTTTCACACACATACATTCTCCTCACACACATACATTCTCCTCTCAAACACATTCATTCTCCTCTCACACACATACATTCTCCATTCACACACATACATTCTCCTCTCACACATACATTCTCATTTCAGACACATATATTCTCCTTTAAGACACATACATTCTCCATTCACACACATACATTCTCCTTTCAGACACATATATTCTCCTTTCAGACACATACATTCTCCTTTCACACATATACATTCTCCTTTCACACACATACATTCTATTTTCACACACATACATTCTCCTTTCACACATATACATTCTCCTTTCAGCCACATTTATTCTCCATTTACACACATACATTCTCCGCTCACACACATACATTCTTCTCTCACACATACATTCTCTTTTCAGACACATATATTCTCCTCTCACATATACATTCTCCTTTCACACACATATATTCTACTTTCACACACATACATTCTCCTTTCACACACATACATTCTCCTTTTAGACCAGTACATTCTCCTTTCACACACATACATTCTCCTTTCACACACATACATTCTCCTTTCAGACACATACATTCTCCATTCACACACATACATACTCCTTTCACACACATACATTCTCATTTCAGACACACATATTCTCCTTTCACACACAAACATTCTCCATTCACACACATACATTCTCTTTTCACACACATACATTTTCCTTTCAGACACATACATTCTCCATTCACACACATATATTCTCCTCTCACACATACATTCTCTTTTCAGACACATATATTCTCCTCTCACATATACATTCTCCTTTCACACACATATATTCTACTTTCACACACATACATTCTCATTTCAGACACATATATTCTCCTTTCACACACATACATTCTCCTCTCACACACATACATTCTCATTTCAGACACATATATTCTCAATCACACACATACTTTCTCCCTTCACACACGTACATTCTCCTTTCACACACATTCATACTCCTTTCACAAAGATACATTCTCATTTCAGACACATTCATTCTCCTTTCACACATACATTTTCCTTTCAGACACATACATTCTCCATTAACACACATACATTCTCCTTTCAGACACATACATTCTCCTGTTGCACACAAACATTCTCTTTTCACACACATACATTCTCCTTTCAGACACATACATTCTCCTTTCACACACATACATTCTTCTCACACACATACATTCTCCTCTCACACACATTCATTCTCCTCTCACACATACATTCTTCTTTCAGACACATACATTCTACTTTCACACACATACATTCTCCTTTCAGACACATACATTCTCCATTCACACACATACATTCTCCTTTCAGACACATACATTCTCCTTTCACACATATACATTCTCCTTTCACACACATACATTCTACTTTCACATACATACATTCTCCTTTCACAAATAAACATTCTCCTTTCAGACACATTTAATCTCCATTTACACACATACATTCTCCATTCACACACATACATTGTCTTTTCACACACATACATTTTACTTTCAGACACATACATTCTCCATTAACACACATACATTCTCCTTTCACACACATACATTCTCCTTTTAGACCAGTACATTCTCCTTTCACACACATACATTCTCCTTTCACACACATACATTCTCNCATTCTCCTCTCACACATACATTTTCCTTTCAGACACATATATTCTCCTCTCACACACATACATTCTCCTCTCACACATACATTCTCTTTTCAGACACATATATTCTCCTCTCACATATACATTCTCCTTTCACACACATATATTCTACTTTCACACACATACATTCTCATTTCAGACACATATATTCTCCTTTCACACACATACATTCTCCATTCACACACATACATTCTCCTTTCAGACACATATATTCTCCTTTCACACACATACATTCCACTTTCACACACATACATTCTCCTTTCACACATATACATTCTCCTTTCAGACACATTTATTCTTCATTTACACACATACATTCTCCATTCACACACATACATTCTCCTCTCACACACATACATTCTTATTTCAGACACATATATTCTCCTTTCACACACATATATTCTTCATTCACACACATACTTTCTCCCTTCACTCACGTACATTCTCCTTTCACACAGATACATTCTCCTTTCAGACACATATATTCTCCTTTCACACACATACATTTTCCTTTCAGACACATACATTCTCCTCTCACACATACATTCTCTTTTCAGACACATACTTTCTCCATTCACACACATGCATTCTCCTCTCACACACATACATTCTCCTCACACACATACATTCTCTTTTCAGACACATATATTCTCCTCTCACATATACATTCTCCTTTCACACACATATATTCTACTTTCACACACATACATTCTCATTTCAGACACATATATTCTCCTTTCACACACATACATTCTCCATTCACACACATACATTCTCATTTCAGACACATATATTCTTCATTCACACACATACTTTCTCCCTTCACACACGTACATTCTCCTTTCACACACATACATTCTCCTCTCACACATACATTCTCTTTTCAGACACATATATTCTCCTCTCACATATACATTCTCCTTTCACACACATATATTCTACTTTCACACACATACATTCTCATTTCAGACACATATATTCTCCTTTCACACACATACATTCTCCATTCACACACATACATTCTCATTTCAGACACATATATTCTTCATTCACACACATACTTTCTCCCTTCACACACGTACATTCTCCTTTCACACACATACATTCTCTTTTCACACAGATACATTCTCATTTCAGACACATATATTCTCCTTTCACACCCATACATTCTCCATTCACACACATACATTCTCTTTTCACACACAAACATTTTCCTTTCAGACACATACATTCTCCATTCACACACATGCATTCTCCTCTCACACATACATTCTCCTTTCACACACATACATTCTCCTTTCAGACACATATATTCTCCTTTCACACACATACATTTTCCTTTCAGACACATACATTCTCCTCTCACACATACATTCTCTTTTCAGACACATACTTTCTCCATTCACACACATGCATTCTCCTCTCACACACATACATTCTCCTCACACACATACATTCTCTTTTCAGACACATATATTCTCCTCTCACATATACATTCTCCTTTCACACACATATTTTCTACTTTCACACACATACATTCTCATTTCAGACACATATATTCTCCTTTCACACACATACATTCTCCATTCACACACATACATTCTCTTTTCACACACAAACATTTTCCTTTCAGACACATACATTCTCCATTCACACACATGCATTCTCCTCTCACACATACATTCTCCTTTCACACACATACATTCTCCTTTTAGACCAGTACATTCTCCTTTCACACACATACATTCTCCTTTCACACACATACATTCTCNACACATACATTCTCCTTTCAGACACATTTATTCTCCATTCACACACATACATTCTCCGCTCAGAAACATACATTCTCCTCTCACACATACATTCTCTTTTCAGACACATATATTCTCCTTTCACACACATACATTCTCCTTTCACACACATATATTCTCCTCTCACACATACATTCTCATTTCACACACATATATTCTACTTTCACACACATACATTCTCCTTTCACACACATACATTCTACTTTCACACACATACATACTCCTTTCACACAGATACATTCTCATTTCAGACATATATATTCTCCTTTCACACCCATACATTCTCCATTCACACACATACATTGTCTTTCACACACATACATTTTCCTTTCAGACACATACATTCTCCATTAACACACATACATTCTCCTTTCACACACATACATTCTCCTTTTAGACCATTACATTCTCCTTTCACACACATACATTCTCCTTTCACACACATACATTCTCATTTCAGACACACATATTCTCCTTTCACACACATACATTCTCCATTCACACACATGCATTCTCCTCTCACACACATACATTCTCCTCTCACACATACATTTTCCTTTCAGACACATATATTCTCCTCTCACACACATACATTCTCCTCTCACACATACATTCTCTTTTCAGACACATATATTCTCCTCTCACATATACATTCTCCTTTCACACACATATATTCTACTTTCACACACATACATTCTCATTTCAGACACATATATTCTCCTTTCACACACATACATTCTCCATTCACACACATACATTCTCCTTTCACACACATACATTCTCCTTTCAGACACATACATTCTCCATTCACACACATACATTCTCCTTTCACACACATACATTCTCCTTTTAGACCAGTACATTCTCCTTTCACACACATACATTCTCCTTTCACACACATACATTCTCCTTTCAGACACATACATTCTCCATTCACACACAAACATACTCCTTTCACACACATACATTCTCATTTCAGACACACATATTCTCCTTTCACACACATACATTCTCCATTCACACACATACATTCTTTTTTCACACACATACATTTTCCTTTCAGACACATACATTCTCCATTCACACACAT
>RPOG01001567.1:0-140896 GCA_008086565.1 Thalassoma bifasciatum
CAGAAAAACTCTCCAACCACTGGCACCAGAGAGAAAGGCTGTTTCAGAAACACCTTGATGCAGATGAGTTTAGATTAAGAAAAGTACCACTGCTATAAGTCCTCAAAACTCAGAGTCAGATTGATTCTGTAGGGAGGCACAGTGAGCATTCAATAACCAGGTTGGACAGGTAGCATCCAGGCCCTAATGTGGATTTATACCATGAACCAACACAGCACTCACGGCCTGTCAATTTGCAGCAGATGGATGGGCTCTGCTGGACCGTGAACACAGCTCCCCCCATAGGCTGACCTGACACCTGCTTGGCTGAGGCCCAATGATGCAACGCTATGATGACCAATGAGGCGGGTCAACGCTGACTGGATGGGCTGCGGCCCCCGATGAGGACTTTTAGTGTTAGTTGCATACGGCTAATTCGAGCTGATGTTTTCTGGATTCGCCTCGTCTGGATGGGACTGAACCATAAAGACGGGAGACGACGTGCCATTAATCAAACACGGAGGGCCTCCCCGTTTCCCACTAAAGCCTGGAAGTTGGACCAGAAATAAGAAAAAGGCAAATATGCAAACCCATAATGCTTGAGAAGCAGTCCTCTGTGTCTCTGTATTTCCTTCCCACTCGGCGCCGCGATACTTCAGCTTCACATTTCACTTCAATTTGACACAGACTCCCATGAACTGCTTGGCCTATTTCTGTAACCCCGAGGTTCGCCGAGTGGAAGGAATGGATGGGGATGGAGAGGTTAACAATGTTGCTGCTAAAGTGGAACTAGGCCAAGCTGAGGAGGGCGAGGACGCAGAAGGAAATAAGACAGAATGATGCATATTAGGTGAATTATCTCTGAGTGCAACAGCCTCTGTGATCGTGTCAACCTCCGCCCTCCTTCACTCGGACTCCCATTTCGAAAGAATCGGATGTTCATTGATGCCGTATGCCTTTGACGACCACGCCTGGTCTGTTCTCATTGACATGGACTTATAATGGGGGCAGAGTGGGAGTTGGTTCATGGCCGTGCGGGGCAGATCACTGTCACAGAATGCCAGAGGTTGTGCCTTGTAATACGGAGAGCTGTAATGAGCGGCCTGCGTGCGGCGTGCATGAGGTCTGGCCCTGATCCTGGCTCATAGGTAGCGAATTCATATGCAAAAAGGGCACTTTCTACGCCTGGAGGCACGAAGACACAATGTGTGGTCAGACGAAAATGAATTTAACAGGATGTAATGCCACTTGGATGCATCACTTGCTGCACTCTCTTATATTTGTGTGCGTCTCTCTCTCTCTCTCTCTTTCTCTCTCTGTGTCTTGTTCTGTGTCCAGTTTTTACTCAGAGATAAACAGAGACAGGTTTTTAAATATGGAAGGTGTTTGCTTCTGAATCTCTGTGTGTGGTTTGCAGCTATTGAGACAACTCCAGTGAAAACCAGTGGTAAATATTATGGTGTGAGGTATTTATGCAGATGGACCATTGGTATTCTGATGGTAATGCTGCAGCTTCACGAGGCTGAGGTGTGCTGTTGAGCAGCATGTGGGGTACCTCATTATACCACGTACATATGGACAATCAAGAACACACTCACCTTGAGCTGCTGTTTGGCTGCTGAATGGAAATCTGGTATTATAGAATATAAGAGACACTCTATAGTTTTGACGTTCTCTTTGCCTTCAAAGTAGAGGATGATGAGAAAAAAATAAATGAAGCACACCTGGACACAAAGAAGTCCTAAAATAACCTTGTCTTTAAAACCAACTTGGCATAAACCTGGACGTCCTGTTCTACACATCCTGAATAAACTCACCCATGCTGTTGTAAGACGAATGTTGGCTTACTGTCTTTCTAAGTCCCACTTTGACAATCTTCTACACACTCACAGTTTAATGTTAAATCAGACTTCAGGTGATTGCACAGCTGTTTTCCAAACTATGGCAAACATAGCAGGTGCAGCACTTAGAAAAGCAATCAGCAACTTTGAAAAACTTCTTTGTACGTGACTTATTTGCACACAAGTTGAGTGCGTTTTGTACTGGCCTGTGCAATACACACACCTGATTAAAATCTTGAAGAGTGGTCAAATGACCTGTAAAGAAGGGATTGTAGAGCAGAGTTCAGAGCGATATGTGAAAATAGTGTAGCAACACATTCATATTTATGTCATATTGTGTATTTATCAGTGACGTGTGATCAGTGGAGGCAGGTGAAGCAGAGCCTCACCAAGGCTATTAAGGAGAAAAAGAAAGTAATTTGATGACAATTGATTGTTGTGAAATTAAAAAATCAAACTTTAAATTTGTTATTTTGGCAAGATATAGATTAAGAGTGCATTGAAAAGGATAGAAAGCGTTTTTCGTTGGTTTCAGGCTTGTAATGGGCAGCGGAGACAGACTCAACCTCTGTCTCTCTGCCCATTCACTTGGACACTGAACGTTTTGGACGTTTGCACATGCGCACACTGGACTCACGCAGTTTAACATAGGCATCATTGAGACACAGAGCTTCTCAGTGCGAGTTGCGATACTTCACCCTTGTGGACTCGTGATAGTGTGTTGGCACAGACGCCGGTTTGTATTGGAATGATTTAGTTTGGCTACTGGAAACTGGAGATTTCGCAATAAAAAGCTTTAACGACAGAGATACCCATGCTTTTGTCCATATTGTGCTTTTGCTCCTGCAATGTAAATCACGTAGAAATGCAGGTGAAGGTATGTTGCAGTTTTTAATTGGCAGCAAGTGTGTGTTTAAATACACACACACACCCAGATACACACACAGTGCTGCCTCACTAGCCATGACCTCACCACACGTCACCGGTAATTATATTTTCAAGTCTATACCTATGACAACAAATTTCTTGCAAATGAATGGAAACACTACAGTTACCTTTCTGTAGTGTTTTTGACACTGTATGCAAACTGCACATGCTTAAATGTGCACCACACTGATTTTTCATAGTTTTAATTGATTTTAACTGTATTTCCAATTTGAAATAGAACTTCACAGGAAAAAAGAAAAAGAAAAACACTATTACCGCTCAACAAAAGTACTTTGAGTTTGTGACTAGTTTAAAAGTCATTCTGATGGTGATGTTTTCATGTTGCACTGTTGAAATTAATACATCTGAACTTCTCACTAATGTTGAGGCTATTTTCATGGGTCTTTCGATTTGTGAGGAGGCTTCATTTTGAGGAAGAGAGGTCTACTTTAGCAAATATGTAGTGTACAAAGTTATTTTTTCTAATATTGATCTGGTTAAAAATTGTAATTTCCTCAGCTGTATATACATTCTTTTTTTATGAGCAACAGAAAACAAATGTTTCTGTCCTAAGATTTATTGGTCTGTCTAAATCAAATGGGTTATTCCCCTGTTCAATCAGTCATTTTAGTGTTAACAGTCAGTCGGGAATGGATGCAGTCAGAGCTTGTTGGTTTTCATGCACTCTCTATGTAACTGACTCAGTGACTCAAATGACTTAAAAACTCAATTCACTTTGGTCAGTGACTCATTTGAACTCAGTTCATTAAAAATAACTGTAATTACCATCACTATTTCACTCTAATGGTTTTCACTAAATTGCTTATTGGTTTTCTTTCCCTTATTTTGTCACTACAATTTCTTCTTTTTGCGTTTTGAAACTCAACCCAGAACTTTTTTGAGATCCAATTCTCAACTTATCTTAAGGTTTTGATCAATTGTGTATTTGTGTCTCTTTTGTGGTGAATTTGCGTCAATGAAAAACAAGATACTGTGTCTTTTTGGCTTTGTACCATCCCTCTGGTAGCTTTGTAGTAGCTTTATATTATCCAGAGCTCAATGAAATCCTTATATTCTCAAATCGGTGTTTTAGTAAGCCCATGTTTCATCCTTTGTCTGAGATCCTTTGTTGTGAAAAGGTGACACTATGATGTGATCAGGTCAAGTGACAGCAGCACAGGCATGTACACGAACATTGACAGACTCTATCTTGGGTTTGTCTACCAGACAGGAAAAGGTAACAACTATATAAACACGTTTTTTAAAGGGGGTCGAAATTGTTGTTATAGACTTTTTCAACATGACTTCATAGAAATTTCCTGCACTGTAAAAAGAAACATTACGCCTCAGTTTTCATCAGGTTGGACGTTGTGCTCATTCACATAAATTTTGAATGATCATACACAGCATGAAATATTCACCTCACTTTAAGTCCAAACACATCTGTCAGACTACACGGTGCTAACAGCACACACACACACACACAAACACACACACTTTCCAGCTAAAGCAGAGGAGCTTCACAAGCATGATACTAAACATGACTTCCTTCAGAGATGTATCTTAACATGACTGATCTTCATGAACCAAGTGATCCAACATTAAAGAGTCTTTGTGGATGATAATCACTGAAAAGGTAGCGTTAGGATGATACACACTCTCATGTTCTCACCTAACCTGAAAAAAATTATTTTTTACATACACTGTGGTCAACTACTGACAAAAGAAATCCTCCTTTCTATTCTCCTTTCCATCTGAGATCCCACCTGACCAACTATTCCTCTGTACAGTTTGTAACCCAACAACAGTATGCTAATAGATCTAAACCAAATAGAGCTGTCACTCTCCCACCTCTCACACGAACATGCTGGTACGCACACACACCACTAAAGAAATCAACTCTGGTAAAGTGTGTGTAAGTGTGTTGGTGTGGTTGACAGGTAAGTGGGAGGTGTGTTGACAGAGGTGTTGAGAGTGAAGCTGAAGTTTTTGTTGTTCACCGCTGAACGGTGGCAGGTGCTTGAGAGGTAAAGAGTCCCTCTAATGAGCAGTTCAGCTCTGGCAGTGTGTGTTAGTATGAGTGTGTGTGTGTGCGTTTGTGTGTGTGGAGGGGGCAGCAAAGGTCACCGTCTCTATATTTGTTGGGTCTGCAATAGGAAAAAAAAAGTGAAACAGCAACAAAGAGAGAAGCAGAGGCTGGTATGAAGCAGAGCAGTGTAGTCTGCTGTGAAGTGACCTGTGAATATTACGTTCTTGTCTTCAAGAGACAAGAGTAAGGAGTCCTTTCAACAATGACGCTTCTCAAAGTAACATCTCATTTATATGCCAAAGTAAATGAAACATTCCTATGCAGCTTTAA
Organism: Thalassoma bifasciatum; assembly: GCA_008086565.1. NCBI lineage: Eukaryota > Metazoa > Chordata > Actinopteri > Labriformes > Labridae > Thalassoma > Thalassoma bifasciatum. Next base: position 5,107 of record RPOG01001567.1, read on the forward strand.
AAGACTTGTTCATAGAGTGTAACACATGAAAAAGGAACTCCCTTTGGCATGATATAGATTTCTGCATCTGATTAAAGAGGGGTATTGACATATTTGGGGGGGCTTTCTACTGTCCCTCTGGTGCCCTTGATGTAACTTTACATGATTAAAGCTTAAAAGCAAAGCTCCAATTTGTTGGCCATGTTGTCCGAGCCTCTCAGTCTCGCTGCAAGAAATTTCAGGATATGTGTGACGTGGAAATTTTCCACATGAAAAGGACTAGGTGAGGGGGCGAGGCTGCTAAAATGACACCATTTGTTCGCACAGGGTCATGTGGACCTTAAGGACATGTCAAGCATAAACTATTCTTAAGGCACCTGACTCCACAAACCCCCTTGCCTCTGGTTGGCCAGTCCTCTGGAGGCCTGATGGGGGCAGAGCATTGGATAAACCTTGGTGATTGAGGCCTGCGCCTTAGACGATCCTATGCAATGACCTTTTCATTCCTGCATGTCATGTAAAGATCTCGATAAGATCTTGTGCTATACCATATTGACCTGAGTGTAAGACAACCCCCCTTTTCAATTCAAGACCAATCCTCATGAAAGACTGATAACTGAGAAAAAAATAATGAATTGAAATTACTTATTGAAATTCAGAGAAAACCATTTAAATCATGATTAGACACTGCTTTCATTTTTGGCTATAAATACAATCCATAACATGTGTAGTTCAATTGCAGTATTCTAAAGAACTATTTAGTTAGCAATTTAAACATTGTAATATGAGGAATTTATTGACCATAACAGTGAAATAAATTTGTCAAGCAGTTTGACTGGAAAAAAGACAGAAAAATCAACATTGCATTAAACGGACTTCATTCAGGAACACCCGTCATAGATTTGAACCATTTATTGCCAAATGGAATACAGTTATTATTGGCGTTACAGCTCTGGTTTCAGAGTACTCCCTGGGTTAGCCAAGCAGCCTGCTTAAGCTTTCCAGGGAGTGCAAAGCAGATCCCCCCCTGGGGAACAAGACACACACTTTATACATGAATATTATACATGTATACAGACTTAATAAGAGAAGGCTGGGGTGGAGGAGGTAACTTCCAGACACAGCAGTGTGGTGCAAAGCAGTAGCAGGAATAGTTGTGAATGTAGACATGTTTAAATACACCGCCTTGTGGTCGACAGCGAGCTGTGATTGGTTAAGTGGAGAGGTGTGACTCGAACGTCAGCCTGTCAGCTGGTATCAGCTGGACGTATGACTTCCGTGTCCTACATAAACTAACAAGAGCTTCATTTTTGTTTTGTTTTTTTGTGCCAATATTTCACTCTGTGGCTACGTTTATACAGAGACGATCAAAACTGTAGACACAAAAGTGTCGCAAAAGTGGCGTATCGTCTTCAAGTTTTCTCCATGTTTAGACGAGCATCCTCAGGAGACGCAATAGTGGGTGAAATTAGACGCTAGGCTGCTAGGTGGTACTGTGATAGAACGCATACGCCTATACGAGAATGCACATCCGTAACGTTGTAAACACGCCTTTGTTTGTCTGAGGTATCCGTAAAATATCTGTACAATTGCTGAAACGACTGTTTGCTTTGTTTGACCGGCTCAGTGTGAGTGTGACGTAAATAGGTCTGTGACGTGAGGTCTTCTGCGTCTTTTGCCATTTAGACGGGGGCGTAACCACGATCCCCTTCAAAACACTCCACTCTGGAGGAAGTCTTCAGATTCTTGCGGATTCACTCCCCCATGGCGCGATCTCCGTGGAAACAAAAGGCCCTTCCAACAAAATATTCTGTCGGATTTACCCGCAATCGTCCCTGTGTAAACGGGGCCTGAAACTCCATATTTCTTGGCTGCCTGGTGGATCTTTGATGTCTCTGCTGCATTGACCGCAATTATTTTAAATCTAGCATTATAACTACTCCTCAGTTTTTCTGTTTTGGACCAACTTTTAATTCAATTTGCTCTGGATAATCAATGCACCCCTCCACTTTTCATCTCTTGTTTTTTCTTTTTCTGCTGTGATTAACAGATCACCGCAGCATAATCTGTGTCTTTAGAGATTTAGAAATAGAAAGACTTTGAACTCTACTCAAGAAATGAGAATGTCTCAATAGCTCAAAGATGTTTAATGTAGAAATTGTTTGTTTCTTTATACTCAAATTTATTCACATCATTATATACTTTCTTTATTCATGACATTAGACATTGTTTGTTTATTCTGCTAAAAAATTGCTCTCTACTATTAAAATGTATAGAAAAGAAATTTTTTGAACTACATGCAAAACATACTACTACTACTACTACTACTAATGATAATAATAATAATACATTTTATTTATAAAGCGCTTTTCATAACACTCAAAGATGCTGTACAGAAGATAAAAACATCAAATAAAACATCACAAAGTAAAAATTACAGTTTTAGAGCAGATAAAAGAAATACATTTAGAAGCAATCAAACATTAAAAGCAATTTTGAAGAGGTGGGTTTTGAGGAGGGTTTTGAAAGTGGATACATTTTGGCAGGTTCGGAGGTGAGGTGGTAGAGCATTCCAGAGGGTGGGGGCGGAGACAGAGAAAGCTCTGTCCCCCCAGGATCAGTGCTTGGTGTTGGGAGGTATGGAGAGGAGGTGGGCTTCTGAGGATCGGAGGTCACGGGAGGGGGTGTAGTGGTGAAGCAGGTTTGACAGGTAGGAGTTACAAAATAGTAATAGTTACAAAAAAAGTAGTTATCGAGTCATTTTTCATTCACATCCCAATTTAGGACAAATCATTCTGTTGAAAAACTCTGGCATGAAAAAAATCCTCGTATCAAAAGGTTAAAAAAAAAAAAAAAAAAAAAAATCTGAATACTTACTGTCTATCTAAACTTCAGACACTTTCCATTTCCAGGCTGAACAAAAGCATGTTTTCTTTCTGTCAAAGTTGTTCTACTTCCAAGTGTTAAATTCTCTCCCGCATGTCCCATTATCTCCTGCTCTCTGTGCGGCCTCATGTTATTCTGTTCTTTAAAAGATTCAGAATGAATCAGTCGGCGCTGACACCAGAAGGAATCCTGCCCTGGGCGATGTGTGTGATGGTTACATAAGCTTCATGTGGCTGTGAAGGCAGCAGACACAAACAGGTACAGAGCTGTGCTGTCAGGTATCATTGCAGTCAGCGCCTCGTCATCAGCCAGCTTCCAACACCACCTCTCGTAAGGCGAGATCACACGTGAACGATGCGAGGCTCCTGACAGCAATCTGAGTCATGATTTCCCAGCATGCCTCATTTAAAGAGAAGAGCAACTTCACAGAAAGAGAAACACATTGGTTAGGATTTCCTGGAAGGATTATGCGGCTGAGATACAAACAGAAGGTTAAAAGGCGATTATGTGATCCAGGTTTATTTATCACACGAGAGAGCGTGTGAACGTTATAAGAGTGTGGTACAAACAATATCTGTACTGCTGTGTTCACATGGGATAAAAAAATATGCACAGAGCATCAAAAAACTTCATCATTTTAATATTCAGTGACTGGAAGTTTAACGGATTCTTAAAGTGACAAGAAAGACATCAAGGGTTGAACGAGAAAACTGATGTTTTACTGTTTACAAGATGTTTAGGTTAATGAGTGATGTTGTTTATGACCATGAAGAAAAACTGCATGAATCTGATATATTAAGTACAGTAAGTTTTGTCGGGGAAATGATTTGTTAAGTACTTAGCTTGTTAGACATGTTGGATCAGTTGAAGCAATTAGGAACAATCAATTTTCATGAAAAAAGTAATATTATTAAATTCAAGGGTATTTTCAAGACTCTATTATTAGGGATGTCCTGACAAGTGAAGTTAAACTTGATTCTTTCCAAAACAAACACATTATCAAGTGGCAAAATAAAACCATCAGCTGAAGTCCCATGTGATTTCATCCATGAATCTGTTGCCAGGATACAGACTCAACATATGAAGGCACTCACAATAATCTCAGGAGATTTCAATCATGCCGCCCTCTCCTCCCACCTGTCAGTCCTGGACCCTGAGAAGAGAATTATGGACAAGCTGTCATCCTCTATGGGCTTTTCTAATTAATTCATCCATTTTTGCTTCTACTGTTATAAGCGCCACTCAGTGGTAGCTTGTTGTAGCAGCATTGCATTGCTGCTGTGACTGTGAATTTCTCCTTGTGTGATGAATAAAGTATATCTTATCCTATCTTATGTTATCTTGTCTTATCATATTCACATGTATTCACATTAGCAAATTGTTGGACTGCTTTTACGTTCTATTATGATATATTTTCACACCCCTGACATAGAAGCCATGGTGTTGCTAATGGTAATGGACTGTCAGCATGTCCCTGGAGAGCTACTGTAGGGTGCTGTAAAGCAGATTTTATTGCTGTAATGTGTCTGGTTGCACTAATGTGTTCTGTAAAAAAGCTCTGCGTAGCTGCTGTTCTACATCAATGTACCAAACCTTATATTATCATCCTATCATCAACTTTAGGACTTTGGGGGAACTCAGGGGGCTTTGCAATACTGACACACAGGGCTGATTTTTTCCCCCTGTTTGTCTATAAGTGACACTTCTGGCTTAGTACTGTTTTATTAATACAATCTTTTGAGGATACAACGATCAAATTACCACTCATGGAACAATCTCGGGGCAAAAGGATGGTTGATCTCACATTGAAACGCAAATATTCTGAGATCAATAAGAAGCAGAGCAAACAAATATGTGCAGCGTCATAATATTGTAAACAATTAGCCTACATTTAGCTTACTAACCGCTAACGTACGTCAATCACAGTCAGTCAAACAGACATTCAGACAGACAATTTCAGCCTACCTGTCTCCATGGAGCCAATTTTCAACACATTATGCCCTGTTAATTCCTTTAGTCTAATTGCAAGCTCCAAATCATGACATCTCTCCATGATAATAAGGGGTTAAGATAAATCCAAAGGAGTGAAAAATGTACAACCATACTGATCAAACTTTCGGTTAAGCAACACAGATTTTAAAATCGTCCATCTCTGGACTATGTTTTGTGACAAAAAAGGAAAAAGACAGTATGCGTGAGTGTCAGTATAATATGAAATTTTATATAAATTTAATTTAATGTAATACAAAAAAATTTACCAATCCCCAGCGACTTTATCTTTGTTAAAAATGACTAGAAAAGGAAAGGAGGATAGAATTTACATGTAAATAAACACATTTATGATGTAGGCCGGGAAAATATTAGCTTCCCCTCCTTGAAAGATCAGTAGCTGCCACTGCTGTATAAATATGCAGTGCACTCTACCAGCATTTTGAAAACATGTTTTATTTGCCCTGTACTGTTTTTCATGTAACTTGTAGAGCTGTCAGCAAAATCATAGAGGAAAAACACCTTTGTGATTGGGCCATTACCTGTCAAGCTGTTTACTTTTGGAGTTATAAATCAATGAGTCAAAGTAACTTCAACACCCTTTAGCTAGTGACCCAAAATAAAAAGAGCAACAAAAATATATTGAGTTTTATATTCCCTATGAAACTTATTAGAGGTGACAGTAGCCTGGAGATTAAGAAAAACAGGCTTGTGAAACTTGGCAGTCCAAATCCCTGGTCACTACTGGTAAGACTCGTCAGGATCTATCTCCAATCTTTACTGCTCGCGCTCACTTTAGCTTCACGCTAACAGGGGCTGGCAGGTCGGATCTGTAGGGAGCAGGCCAGCAGCTGAGCAGCTCTCAGTATGAGGGCCACTGTTAAAGTTATGACAGGATTTTTATGAGCATCGCTTCATCTCGGCTCAGGAACACAAGCATGTAAACAAGCATGTCTGCGTTTCAGCGACAGTGCTGTGGGTTTTATAAGCCCGGAGTCACTGTGGCACCGTGGATCCATACAAACAGCTGCTGCTATGGTTACCTTCAGAAAACACGGGTCACATGGAGGTGTAGCTCTCTAAGACCCATCTGTCTCTGTTTCTGATGTTTGGTTTTGCGCAGGGGTGTCCAAAGTTTTTTCCAAAAGGGCCATATTGGATACTGTGAAAACAACCAAGGGCCGCAGATATTATGAACATGTTTATTGACAGTGAAAGTTACAAATGAGTGCTCTATCTAAAAACTATTTCCTTTAGTGGTTTCTTAAAAAAAAAAAAAAAAAAAGAAAAAAAAAAAAGGTCTCTTAGTTAAGTCAGACATGCTTGTGCTATCATTCCTTTGAGATAAAACCAAACCTTGGAAAGATATGTCATTTCTTTGCATAGCAAAATCAGGATTTGGACCTTGTCTTGTTTGTGTAAGACAATTATAAAAACATTTTTAACTCCAGATCTCTCTGATCCTGCATTCTGAACCATTTTATGCGTCAACTTTTGTCTTTTCTGGGCCAATTCATAACTTCAATTCAGTCTTTTGTCCTCTCATGTTTTTTTTTTTCCTTGAATTATCAACTACTTAAATCTTTGTGAGATGTTGCCAGATATATTAAGGGTTTTTTTTATCAAGAACTTGAAAGAAACTGTGAATTAGCACAAATAGAATGTGATTAATTTAAGTCAAAAAAATATATACATAGTAAGATGAAAGTTCGGAGGCATATGAAACTAGATGACGGGCCACAATTGGCCCCCGGGCCTTAGTTTGGACATCCCTGGTTTAGCGTATTGTGCTGTTTATATGGGAGGAAACTCTTCTGTAGCTCTCAGTGATTTTTCTCTCAACGTTCCACATCCAAATCAAATCAAGGACTGAAAAATAGCTGAAATTCAACAGATTTTTCATTCATTAAAGCCTCATTTTCATTCAAATATTGATCAAATTTCGACCTTGTGAAAAGATATTTTCATCACCTTGCTTGAATCAAAGTACCAGCTGAAGCATTCAGTCTTTAAAGGGAACAGAGAGTCCACTTCATGATAGATATCAGGTTCAACTTCCTGGATCTGTCACTCTGTGTTCTGATAAAGATGTAGTGGAGATACATGAGAAGTAGTGAGCAGATAAAACAGAACGTGAAGGAGATTGCTCCTGTTGTTGCCTGAATTATATTGATCTTAAAAAGAAAAAGAGCTGCCAAAGGGTTGCAAAATATAAATATAAAATATTTTTTCATTGTGTCACTTGCTCAACATCCACTCTGCATCTGTAAGACAAGTGTCATTTGGGTCACATAAAAGACCGACAGTGCTATCAGCTGTGTGCAAGAAACCATTTTGAGATAAACTAGACTTGAAGAGTAATAGCCTTCTTTCAGTGTTTGCGCTTAGCAAATAGAAAAACTGGACATGTCTCATTATGGAGACATAATGCAATCACAGATTCTTATAACTGTCTTCATTTTGTAAAAGCAGCTATAAAGCTCTGCTGAGCCTGGGAAATATTCCCACCTTAATGGAGGACAAAGATTTATTCTATTCTGTTCTGTTCAACTGGAACGTTCACCAGTGTGTGTGTGTGTCTGTGTGTGTGTGTGTGTGTGTGTGTGTGTGTGTGTGTGTGTGTGTGTGTGTGTGTTTTAAGGAGCTGATAGGTTCCTTTCTCACAAATGCACATGCTTACCACAGACACCAAAGACCTCTGTTTGTACCTGGGCATGGTGAATTAATTCAGTTTATAAGCAAAACAGGAAGTGAGACACCAAAACAACACTGGAACATCCTGGTAGTTTAAAAATAAAATGCTATGAATATTTCACTGAAAATAAACACGCTTTCGTAATGAGTAGAGCAAGATTACATTTAAACAGGTTGAAGGTTTTAAAGGGAACAGACTACAAGAAGATACATCTAATATGTATGAGAGCATCACATATCACGTCATCGCATGGCAACGCAGGCGACAGGACTTGAAGCAGGTGTAATGTATGTGATTTGGTTGATTTTGTTGCTCAAATCCTGTTATTATACCCTGTAACGATATGGTATGACAAGAGTGTCTATCTTTTCATACTTGCATTTGGAGTCTGTAATTACCTTTCATGGCTCATTCGTTGGCCACTGGTTATTTCTGAAGTGTTTGTATGATTTGTGTTGCTGTGATTGTCCAGAGTCCTCTGTGGAAGCTTGTTTGCATTGTGTACACTCAAAGTGGGCTGTTGGCAGCCTGTGGTATGTCAGTGTTAACTGGTGCTAGGCCCAATGTTCCCTGCAAGCTGAGGCTGAGCAGGAGGCTAGGACGACTTTCTGGCACCTCGGAGCCAGCAAAGAGAAATAGACCTGTCTTTCCATCCACTGTTAGTAGAATGTAAGATATATCATGGGTAGCATCATGGTATTCACAGACACATGGCTAACGGAGCTAACATTTGTAACCTTAATTTTGTGTTGCAGCCCCAGTCTTAGAGGCGGAGGGTAAAGACTTGGGCCACAGTTATTTTACCTTATATCTTTTGTTTTTGCCAACCAAACACCAACAGCACAGTCTTATATTCAGCATGCATGTCTGTCCTCTAGAGCTTGTCCGTCTCACTTAGACGTCCCTCTAAACAGACCAACAAATAGGAACCAACATTTCAAGGGGACTGATAAATAATATGCAGGTAAACAATATAATGTTTCAAATAATATTAAGTAAATAATCACTTTCTCCTGTCATAACTACCAATATCTTTACAAAATAAAACAATCCAAAACTTACATTACACATTGAACATAACCTCCACATTGGACAGGTTTGACATGTTGTGGGTGAACAAGACAAAAGAGAGCGAGACTGAACAGACTGGTGAAGAAGTCCAGTTCAGTCCTGGACAAGAAATTTAAAACCGCTGTCATCTCTGATTGATATTTTTGCTAAGTTACACAAATTCTATCTATATATTCTTATTAGAATTTTTTGGACTGTATACTTTCTTTTTTTTGATGCAACTCTGTAAATTTCCCTGTTACTGGACAAACAAAGGAGCGTCTTGTCTTATATTATCTTACTTCAAACCTACACAAGGCTGTTTGCTGCAGACTGGACCCACCTGACGCATCTCTGACCATTTATCTGTAAGTTGAATTCTATTTTAGACAGAAGAAGAGGTGGGACCTCAGTCTGCAGCTCCTTCAGACAGGTTTCTTGAAAGAGAAATGAAGATGTATTGCATAACCTGAAAACACTCAAAAGTATGGTGTGAGAAAAACAGTTCCAGAGATGATAAAGTATCGCTATTGTCGATGAAATTACCAAAATTGGCTTTGAGCTCAACCTGAAAATGGAAGCATAGGAGAAAAACTGGAGGATTAATACAGTTTGAATAATACCTCAGGTGTTATCAAACTCCATTGTTCCTGTTTCAACAAAGCTGAGTCATTTCTTGAGAATTTTAATCAAAGGTGCGCAATTTTTCTTTTCATTGGTGTCCAATTTAAAATGTTGGTTATTCAGTTCATTCACAAAAAAAGCCTTTAGACTTGGTAACACAGACAAAGTATTTGGAGCATTTAATGATGAAGAGCAATTAGATTCCATTGAGAAATCTTCAAAAGCATCGACATTGACAGATCTTTTTTTTTCAGAGTTTCAAAGTAAAATGAGTAAAAGAGTTTTTAATTTGAGGTATTTCCTTTCAGTGTGTATGATGCAACAACAGCAACATACTGTTTAAAAAACATCCCTCGTTTGCATTTTTGATCCTCCTCAAGGGCATTAATGAAGTGCAGGCTGTGAGGGCAGCCAGCCCATCTGCGACTGAGCACGCTCAGACATCTGGTCACTTCTTTGAAAGTTCCAAATTAAAGCAGAAAATCATCTCACCTGATTGGCTGGGACGTGAGGCAGAGTATAGTGGATTAGAATATCAACAGAGACAAATGTATGTGCATTCCTAACCTGAACTCAATTTCTGTGCACACACACACTCGCACACACACACATATTTGTAAATGAGTGCCCCCCAAAGCAAACAAGCGCATGCAAATGAGGAAACCAAAGTAGTCCCATATAACACACACACAGACACACAAACACATGCTAATTAATAGAAAACAAACAGTTACTCAGGCAGTCTGTAGGGACTGGATTATACTGTGTCTCTCCTTGCTGAACAAATTGCTCTCTAAATTCAATCAAACACACCAAGCTCTTCTCGGAGTCTACGGGAGGCTGTAATCAGCGTGGCAGGGGCTGAAGATGAAAAAAAAAAAAGAGAACAAAACAAAAAAATGAAAGAAGCCTGTGCCCTCGAACTATACGTAGAAGTGTTTGTTTGGCACAGAGTTAGCAGTCTTCAGGAACAATGTCTTGATTGAGTGCAACTGATATCTGCCCACAGAGAGCTTCAGGCTTCGGGCTTCCACAAAGAGCAGCAAACAGTGCGAGAAAAAGCTCAGAGCAAAACCTTAGACATCACTCACAAAAACAAAAAACACCAGTCACACTTCATCAAGCCCTTTGCCAGTTTAACCAAACTCATTTCTTTTTGGTTTGTTGCCATGACGAGCAAAAAGCAACACTCTGATTTTGCTGCTTTTACTAGGAACTTTGCCATTTTGGCAGAGTCTTCAGACAGTGTTTTTTTATTATTATTTTTGAATCAAGACAACAGGCAAAGCATGTTTCAATCAGGTCGTCAAAACTTTTCCTCATGTACTTTACTGTGATAATTCCTGTTTTTTAGTTTGTGTTTCTGGAGCTTAATTTAGGGTGTATGGTTTTGGTTGTTTCTTTTGTTTCAGATTTGTGTTTGTGTACTTGTTTTTTCTTGTGTTTCCCCCTTGTTTAGTTTTCCCGTTGCCCTGTGTTTCCCTCCTGTGTGATTACGCCTCATGTGTTTCACCTGTGCTTTGTGCCACACCTGAGTTTGATTAGTCCTTGTGTATTTAGTCCTCTGTTCAGTCTTCGTCGGTTCATTATTATGTCAACCCTGATCGTGTCAACCCCTTGTGTGATTTCCTGTCTTTTCTGGTTTGGTTGGACAAGTACGATTCACCCCCCGTAGCGCTGCTTTCCCCCAAGACAGAACAGCCAGCGTCACACCACCACAACATGAACCAGACTTCAGCACGGTTGCAGGCACACGCACGGCCTCCAACATTAACACTATGAAGCGTCTGTCTACAAGGTACGGTTTCATCAGAGTCAGCAGATTAGAGAAGACAGAGAACATTGTTACAACTTTACTCACTTTTTGGCTTCTGTTAAGTTGTTTTGGACTAACACAGCCCTCTAACATCCCACCATTGTTTAAAACGGTTATGGAGAGGAGCAGTCGCGGCGATCATACGTCGTGCATGATGCATCGTGCATACGCGGCGCTCGTCCTCGCGTGCTTGTGCACGAAACGTGCTGCGGCCTGGCCCGCCTCTTCAAAACGTGGGAAGTAGGCCAGGCCCGGGCAGGGTTTACTTGCGGTCACACTGGCCGTACTTTATGTCTGAAATGTGCTCAAGCACGGCATCGTTGGCCAGTGTGACCGAAGAAAAATAGATTGGATATACTTGATATTCTTAGATCCAAAGAAATTTTATGACAAGTAGGCCTTCTTATTTTCTGTTCAATGTTGCAAACAATTCAAAATATTACTATAATCATTTCAAAACACTAGATGTCCTTTTTCGGACGGTGATGTACAACAAAATAATATAAATTCACTAAGTAGGGTCCTTTTGTGTTGACAAAAGATTTTTTTTTAATGATACAAAGACAGATTTAAGAGGGAGTGAGATAAGTTTCTGTTCAAACAACAAGACAACAATGAAACAGCTGAGGCAAGATGTGTCTCTGACTATTCAAAAGATTGGTCTATGTTGATGTACAGCACCGGTTCAAAGGCCAATCCATAAACAGGCTCAAAAGTTTATTGGGGAAAGGTGAAACAAGCCTCCAGCTTTGTTGAAGTTCTTCTATGAGAGTTTGAGGTTTGCATTCTCAAAAACTTGACATTCTTCATATATTACAACAGCACATTTTCAGTTGTGGAAAAATCCTGGAGCTTAACAGTAGATTGCATCAGAAAACACATGGTGTCCACCTCTGTCCAACTTGCAGACTCATGCACTTCTCACTGTACTCGGACAGATTTTCACAGCATGCGTTTGTTTGCTGAAAGGTCAGATAGTGCAAAAGTAAATCACCTTAGATGGCAGAAAAATCTTTTTAAAGTATAGCTGGCTCACATTTAAGGAAACAGAGTCCATTTGAAGGAGTGCATTAATGTGAAAAAGACAGAGCAGCCAATCACAGCATGTCACACTGCATTACAGTTATCATTACAGCTGATTTCGAGTTAACAGCAAAGAATAAAGATTGCATTAGCACATCACTGTTTTCCTCATGATGGGAATAACCACACTGTGGAATAATTTAACCATGTCTGAATTTTCTTTTTCATTACCAGGATGATTCTTTAGAAGTCTTTTCTCATTAAGTGACTCATTTAGGGAACAAAGAAAAAGGGAAGAAAATATTCTTGCTCAATTAAGCAGGAGATCCCACAGCTTTTTTCTCTCTGGGATGATATTCAATCACAGACTTAAATTGTTTCTGCTACCAACATATTGTTTTAATTGTCTCATCCACTGTGTTAATTAAAAAGGTTTGACAGCCTGAAGTCTGAAGTTTGCAGTGTAAGTATGCCCCCTCAAGTATAATTACAAACGTACTCTACAACACACTGACACGTTTGACAAACAGGAAGCTGGAGGTAAAGCCAGGTAAATAGATAAAGCCGCAGGAAACAACAGCTCAAGGGTTCAACGTGACAAATTTCAAAGACCGTTGATTTTTTTTTAATAGATCAAAGCTCTGGGACTTTATTTGACATAAGAAAGCAGCAAAAAAACTGTGTTTTTTTTTTTCTACCTGACTCAGTACAAGCCCAAGTGCCTACATCCATTACCATCTAGTGAATCACACACTGTAAACTTTGGATCGAGCATCCTGTAACTTTCCATCAGGTATTTTCCTTTTTGACTGAACAGGTATCGCTGTTTCTCCTTTTGGTGACATCATCACGTCTTTTCTGGATAGAGACTACATTTCCCATGAGCACCAACATGCTAAAGTACACATTTGTTGTGGAAGCAAAATGAGTGAATATGGATCTTTGTTTTGGTGCTCCAATGTTCAAGACCTCCTTTAAAGGATGTGATGAGACTTTTGCATTGTATTACACTGGGGAACAATTTGAAAAAAAATCTGTTGAGTTAGATGATTCCACTGATTGAATTTCATTTAACTGGAGGGTAAGCTGTGGAGAAAAAAAAAACTTGACATGCTAGAAAAAAACTGATCAATTTTGAAATCAGCATGCCAGTTTTAGTTTTAATCAGCATAAAAATCTGACTCAAACGATTTTTTTTGCAAATTGCACCCCAGTGTTTTTTTTTTTTTTTAAGAAAACGGGGATCCTATAGTTTAAAAAAAATGATGTGATGGGGAAAAAACTGAGATCAGTTTTGGATTCTGCTCCCAAAAATTAATTAAAAGCAGCTGTTAGACCTAACTCAACAAAAATTGTGTTCTCTCGTGTTGTCATTGTCATACTAATCCTGTAAAGCCATCAAAATTTTGCCAGAAAATTCTAATTTTTTTGGAAAGTGGATGTTAATTAACCCTTGGAACACAATCCACCAATTATGTTTATTTATCAATTTATTTGCGGTGTGCATATACATATATTTTATCACTTTTTTGGTAACTTTTCTTTGTTTGTTTTGTTTCATAGATATGCATTCTTTCAATACGAAATAAACACTAAGTAACGGTTAAGATGTTCTTTCCACAACTTCTTGAAAATGAGATGAAGTCATTTCCCTGATAAAATGTGCATAAAAGTTCAGGAGAGCAGCCATTTTGAAAGGGCTCAAAATACAACTTCAGCTTCCTGTAGTGGAATGATAACCCTCAAGGAGGGCTAACACATTTTTATTTTACATGTGTGATTTTTCTTAACAGGATTTTATGGAAACTATTTGTCATGTTGACGAGGTAGAGGACTTTGAAACTCATGTATCTAAGAAGACATGTTCGGTAATATATGGTCAGCATTGTGTGTAGACAATGACATTCACTCAAAAGGCTATTGGGTGAGAGGTATTTTGCTGCAGCTCAATTTATCCATTTTAACTTGGTTTTTCAAAGATGAAGATGCAGTTAAAGACTGACATGTACTGACTGTACAAGTGTGCCTGTCACTCCAGGTACATTTTAAAGGCTCTATATAGATGATCTTGAAATATTCACACTTTTATACATTTACCTGTCCATTCCTCACAATTTTAAATTAGATTATCTGTGCTGATTTCTCAGTATCAATGGCTGAGTCCAATTTTCCTGACAGAGCATGAACCCATCTGCTGGAAATGAAGAAATCTGTCCAGAAGAAAGGGATTTTTTTGATTAATTTTATTGTTATAGTGGAGACTGAAGCCTGACTGTCTGACAGAAAAAAGGGGTGAAAGCAGGAGAAAGCTGAACAGGAGAGTGATAAAGCACAGGCTAAAACACAGGCTAAAGGCTGAAACACTGTTCATTCCAAACCTCACGCAGCAGTTATACTGTGGTGATCCGTTCATGAATGGGAGTCTACCAATAAAATGGGGAGCCAGGTTATATTTGCTCTGCTTGGTGAGGTTGGAGGTGGTAGATGAGCACTGGTAGGACATAACCAGGATTCACAAACGTTATAACTCACAGACATGTCTTAGAGCACTGGGCTGTGAGTAACAAGGAATATAGCCGGAAACTAAGCTATGCTACAAACTGAGTTTCCAAGGTTTCCAAACAACAGCATGACATAAAAGGAATCCATATCCCCATCGCTTTGCATCCTGGGATAAGTTGTCTTGAACAAAGAAAGCAAAAGTATCATGATTATTACATATTAACAACTGTATCTTTGTATAATGCACAGCCCCTCCAATATTAACTAGATTAGGTATCCACATATCATTCACACTTTGACAGTTTGCTCTGTCTCTAAATAAGCTCAGGTGTCCAGTCATGGAGGGGAAGTAACACATTTTTAAACCTTTTCTCTAAAGCTTTTTGTCTTCACAGGCCCCTCCCTCATGTTTTCTGCTCTTTCCTCTTTTTTCTAAAAGCCTGCTCTCTCTCTCCACATTACCTGTGATCATTTGACGCTGTGCAGGTACCGGGGGACACACTCCAGATGGCACTGACAAGAATCAGCATTTTCTAGCCGCTTAAATTAATTGGGGACACTTTGGTGAAGGCCATCCCTGCCTTTGACAGGCGTTTTGCTGGCTCTTTGTGCTGCTGCTGACATATGCCACCCTGCACCACACTGCATGATGGGAAAACTAATGGCCCTGTCGTCTTATATGGGGCATCTGGCAGGAGACATAAGAAGAGGAGGGGTTGGGGGGGACTGTACCCACATGGTGGGGAGGGTCTTATATGGTTTCTAAAGGGGTTACAGTACGCTGTGTGGAATAAAACGATAGTTATTACTGCCTATAAAGAATACATAAAGCATGTAATCTTTCCATCCTGCTGCACAGACAAACGTTTTATTCACCTCTGCATCATTTAAAACATGTAAGTGCTCTGTGATGAAGACAGCATAATTTTAAACCAAAAAGAAGGACATGTCTGGGCAGAGGAGGACAATTGGTCACTTTACTTAAAGGAAAATTTGAGCTGCACGCTTCATACATGGAATGCACTGTATAAATGAGGTTCAGCTTAATATCTAAGAAACATGCAGCAAAATTCAACATGTTTCCAGATGGAATCAAATTTTGTTTTTTTTCTCCTTACTTTTAAAAGCTGTACAGGGGAACTTTTCTTTTTGATAAAGCTTTTAGTCAGAGCTGGCTCAGGTCTGAACTTGCTCTTAGTAAATGTTACAGGTGGAGCCTGGTAGTCTGTAGACTTCCTGTGACCTCCTGAGCTCCTAACGAGTCTTTCATTGAGATCACCTGTCCACATCACACCTGTCCTCATCACACCTGTCCACATCACACCTGTCCACATCACACCTGTCCTCATCACACCTGTCCTCATCACACCTGTGCTCGTCACACCTGTGCTCATCACACCTGTGCTCATCACACCTGTGCTCATCACACCTGTGCTCATCACACCTGTCCTCATCAGCCAGGCTGCTCTTTAAAAGGAGGTTTCTTTCCCTCAGTCAGTGTGTGACACACAGACAGTTAACACCTTCAGTTGGCTGCTCTGTGTTTGTGGGAATGTGTATGAGAGTTTGTGTGGGTGTGTGGGGGATAAAAAGGGTTACTAGAGTTTTCTTTACAGAGTTTGATCTCAGACAAGATCTTTTGTTATTTGTGTCCTTGTCTATACCAAGCAAATCAGAGTCTTGCTCTGAGTAGTATTTGATTTTTTGAGCAGTTTGTTACTTTGCAGTTGTGCTGGTTGTAAAAACAATACTTAAGGCAAATAACTGATATTTGAGTTATGCTACTTTACTGAAATATTTACAGGCTATTATGCCCTAAACCATTAGAAGAGTGGCAAAATTTTAAAGGTAAGGTAGAAGAGGAGAAGCACGTAGCAGTTGAAAAACAATGACTTTATTAACAAAAAAGTACAAACAGTAAAACTGTTCAAATTGAGGGGAAACCCTCTTAATTCTGATGTCAAAAGCATTGAACCTTACCTGAATGGGGCCCCAGCATTCCTGCATTCCCCATGTGTTTCAGTGTTGTGAGAAATGCTTTGTTCAAAGGCCACAGTCAGCTCCATGTGCCTTTTAGTGAGCACAGTCTTTTGCTCCCTCACCTCATGGACAATATCAGTGATATGGATGGGGGGGGGGGGGGTTGTTTTTGTTTTTTATTACAAAGAAAAGTAGCTCGTCAAAATGAATCAAGAATAACACACAACCACTAATGTAGTAATGTTTCTGCTTATGAATGGGAGTACAAACCTAATCTTCAACCAGGATTTTTTTTTTTGTGCTTTAATTTCTGTGCTTTGTTGTTAAAAAAAAATTTAAATATTTATGGATATCATAGTCCT
Organism: Thalassoma bifasciatum; assembly: GCA_008086565.1. NCBI lineage: Eukaryota > Metazoa > Chordata > Actinopteri > Labriformes > Labridae > Thalassoma > Thalassoma bifasciatum. The sequence continues at coordinate 22,013 of RPOG01001567.1, forward strand.
GCATTAAATTTATCACTTTGATCAAACAGCTTGCACATTCTGGTAGATTAACTATTTCAGAAACATAATTTATAGGAACTCTGCAATATACTGACAATTTTAAGTATCGATCTCATCAGGCAAGTACTGATCAATACTGATACCAACATTGGTATCCATAATTTTGACCCATCTGCCCAACACTAGTGTTGTCACCCTCTGATTCCAGTAACCTGTGACCATGAACAGGATTAAGAGTACAAAATGAATATATAATTGTGAATAATGAGACATTTAGTCTTTATTTTATGTTGCACTTTGATGTGGTGTCCTTTTATAAAAGTGGAAATAAACAATGTTTTTTAAAACTCAAACTCTACCCCATCGGTTCTGTCTGTCTCTCTCTGATATCTGATAAGTCTGGTTCTGTCTGAGGTTTCTGCCTCTTAGAGGGAGGTTGTTCCTCTCTTTTGTAACTTGCTAAAGCTGCAAAGTTCTGTACTTATGATGAGTTAAAATAAGATGAGACTTCTCATCTTGCCTTGACGTTGGGTCTCCGTTAACATGAAAATGTTAATGCTAACAGGTAAAGACCTGTGAATGATTTTGGGAAGTGTTTTGAGATAGTTTGTAATGATTTGGTGCTTTACAAATAAAGGTTGGCTGCTTTATTGAGTATTTTGAGAGCACATATCTATAGTGTTAGTGTCTCTACACTAGCTACTTATAAAATCGACAATAGAACTTGAAATCCTTTTGCTGACATACAAAGCTCTTAATATGAACCATCCTATTTTAAAGAGCTCATCACATGAGCAGGTATAGACACATTTAGATATGTTAAGATGACAGGCATGCTGCTTCACAAAGACAATTTTTCAGTCATAATGTAACCACAAAGAGTAAAGTATGAGTGCAGCTTAACAGTTAGTTTGTGATCGAGTCCTAAATATCATAATCTAGTGCAGACACACCTGGACTGTGAAGCTGTGGTTTTAAAGAAAAAGAGAAAATCCATCCTCTTAATATGACCCCGTCCTTTCTTCTCCTCACACAGCAGAGGTCAGGACATACAGTATGGAAGCATGCAAACAAACATGCACCAGTGATTGTGTATGTGCATATGTGCACATACTCTGAGCTGTGTTTGTGTCTGAAGTCCTGAAATGCACAGAGAGACTAACACACTCTCTGTCAGAGCCTCATAAATCTTTCAGACCGCTCCCTCCGGGCAATCTTCACGCTTCTGTGGGTCAAATCAGACCGGAGAATCACAGGTGACCTCAGCGCAGGAGGCCTGAACACACACAGTGACTGACTGTCCCTCTCTCTCTCTCTCTCTCTCTCTCTCTCTCTCTCTCTCTCTCACACACGCATACACACATACAGTGACTCACACATGAAAAGCGTTAAAAGTAAATCTCTCAGCTGCAGATGACTCTACAGACATCCAGAGATTATATCACAATCTCAAACAGAAGTTGAGATTTTGAGCCTCTTGGGTTTTTGAAAGCAGCAACATTATCCGTCAATATGTGTACATATTTATTTGTAAACAAGTCAATCCTACTTATCCCCCAGATCAAACATCAAATTAGAAGATCTAAATGCCTGAAGAGATGAGGCTGGAAATATGAAGAACTCAATATCAAGACCTTCATTTTGCATCACCATTGGCTGAATTAAGAATCTGTGATGAATAAACGATATCTAAGGTTAGAACTGTCATAGTATCTTTAAGAAACAGACTCTTGTTTGAGATCAGTTTGGTGTTGATTGCAGTGAGACCTGTGGCCAGATTTGGTAGAGTTTAGGGATAAAGACTCTGTTTCCCATGAGCACTATTACCTATGCTCATGAAGACACTGCTCTTGCCAAGGTATTCTTTTGATTTGGAGTGGAGCAGATCTTCTTTTCACACTATTTTTGGTAAAGACAACTCTTCCCGGGTTGTAAAGTGAAATAGTAAGGGATCTATTAATAGTTACACAGCTCTTTTTTAAAAATTTGTAAACTCAGTTTGTAGTTTAGTGTATAGAAGGTGGGGAGCCTGTCTGTTTAATGTTATTGTCAGCCTGGAGCTCTAAGGAGTGATTGGAAAAGCAGTTCTTTTCAGTTTACTAAATCAGAGGATCAGTTCAAAGAAGGGATTTGTTCAAAAGAGTCGTTCCCTGAATCGTTCAGGACTTCGCTGTAGTTCTGCCTGCAAATCAGAATTTAATAAGTCAAAACACAGCTGGATGTTTAGTTCTGCGGCTGATGATAAATAATAAGCCAATGAACTGAGCAATTAGTGGGATAAAGCTACAATTTGCAAACTTCAAGCTACTAAAACAACCACACATTTTCTTCTGTACAGTACATTCAGCACACAAATCACTCACTGACTGACTAAAGCAAAGATAGACATAGAGGTGGAACTCTCATTCAGTACGATCCGACTGAACGTGAATGTGCAAGATTGCAAGTCACCAGACTCAGCCTCACACACTGTTTAAACTGAAACACGATCAAATTGAGACTGCTGTTGGTGGATTTTCAAGGAGTCATTTGAGTGAAATTAAGTTGGATAATTTACAAACTGTCAGTAGCTATAAAAAGCACAGACATTTTTGTGACACTTAAATGTTAATAAAATATTTGCTACTTCCTTGATTTTGAAGACATGAAAGGGGGAGGGAGGGTGGGCTTGGGTGACTCTTGCAGTCTCGAGAGAAAGACGGGAAATGGGGGACAAGGACAGCGCAACTGAAGTAGAGAAATTCTTTCCAGTAAGTGATTCAGTTCTGATTGTTCACCCAGATGATTTGCTCATTTTGAACAAATCGTTCATGAATAGCACATCACTGGCCCTCAGTTTATTTGTAACTTTTCACATAAGTGAATCCTGATCATATCCCATCAGTGCCCACTTTGTTCTTTCTCTATTTCCACTATGTTCTGTTTTTGTTGATTAAAGGCAAGCTAGCAGGGATTTTTAATGGGTTTTGTTTCTCTGTTTACAAACGACATCCAAACTGGGCCTCCCCTCCTCTGTGGTTCAGTGTCAGCAGCTGCGCGTGCTCACTGCCTCCGACCATAGCTAATAGCATGGCTAACAGTCATAGCTTCATAAACACGCGATAGACGGTTAAAAACAACCTTGTGAGCACCTGCAGCACCGGGTGAGAGAAACTCAAGAGCCGTACACCTGACTTCCTGCAGGTAAAGAGACACACTGCTATTGTTGCTGCTTGGGATCGCTTCTTTCACTCGCTACCAGCAACACACAAAGTCACATGCGCACTGGGCATGCTGTGATTGGCTAGTTACAGCTCATAGCAACCCCTGTTGTTCGGTCAGAGCATCCTGAGCAAAAATAATATCAACAAAACAGGCAATGGAGGGGGTCTACAGGGTGTTAGGCAGACACAGACATGATTTGGCAGGATTATTCCTGTAAAAACTAGCATTTCATTTTTTAGAAAAATTCTGCATAATCTACCTTTTAAACTCTAGTTTTACTGTGAATATGAAATGTGTTTTTGTTTAACATGGTTTCAGCTCCCCCTTACTCTTAACTGTCCATATTGGGTACTATGTGTCATTAATATTAGTCAAAATCCAGGCTTTTGTATTAACTACACAAATTAAGTATTTACAGTTTAATAACTGAGGTTAACTGGTCAGAATTCAGAAAAATGTTAATCCATGGTGGAGTGTAACATAAGACCACAGAACAACCAGACATTGTTATGCTTCTGGCAGTTTTGATTTACACTTTAAAGAACATTAACTTGAACCTGAATCTGAAAAAATGGCGCTAAATGTTGCTTCTATTGTCAAAAAGGATCAATGCTATCTATAGAGTCACCTGAGTTTCTTCTGCTGGCTGTTATAGAAATTTACATGCATTGACTTTAATAAACCACTATTTTTTTCTAGTTTGTGATATAAAACATGTCAAGCTGTTGTACTTTTTGTATATTTCATATGTATGTTTATGTTTTATTTTCTTTTAAAATGAAGAGGCTACAGAATCATTCAACAGGATTTAAATAATGTATAATGTCTCATAGAAAATATACATAAATGAGCATGCTGGGAGTCTTTTAATGGACTCTGAGGGCTGGAGCACGTTCACCTGTAAGAAAAAAACAAACTTCCCTCTGCTTCTATTGACCCTCAAAGACGGTAAAACAGCAAGTAATTGGTATACTTATAGTTATTTAATTTAATGCAAAGAATACATCAGGGTTAAAGCGTCCACAGTCTTAATATAGAATCAATAAAACTGCATCAAAGCACCTCTAAGTGCACATACAAGAGATGGGGCAGGCTAATTAAATCTAATTGTACATAAAAGCATTATCTGTATCCGTACTCTGAGCTCATACAGGTGCATTTGCATTTTCCCCCAGTGACTTTGTTCATAAATCATGTGAGGGCTTTAGTTCTGCTTCATGTTTAAGTCAAACAGCTATCAGCATGATGCCCTTCAGCTCTCTGGAGTGCCCCTATTATCTGTAATTCACTGTTCTGATGTATTCATTCATTCAATAATTCTCAAACTTCAACGGCGTACGACGTCAATACACTGGAGCAGAACAAAAGCATGTGCTGGGAACAGAGTCCATTTTTGGGAATATGACCAAAAGATAAAACGCATCATGATCTATTCACATGTGGTTGAAGATTTCCCGACCGCAGTCGATGACAGTAATTACATGAAGATGCTGGAGTTAAGGGTCTCACTGCTTTGCATGGATATTTTGATTCCATTCTGCCAATTAGAGAACACATGATGGTTTGAGGTTTTTATTCTCACTATGCCAATAAAAGCTTTCTCTTACACTTGTTTTCTGATCTACAGATGAAACAAAAATTATAACCCAATTAAAAGACCCAAACTGGGGGTTTCACAACTGCTCACTTTTACAAATTGACAGATTTTTTAAATAGCAGTCACGAGTTGACCAGCGGAGAGGTGTAAAAATGAAAATGTAACAATGAGGCTGAAATCATGGCTCAATTCACTATCAGCAAACACTGACTGATTTTATTTTCTAACTTGGCATTTTAGAAGATATTAAGATCACGAGATCTGGCCAATCAGAGGTGCAGCTGAACTGACTGAGGAGGTCTGGTGCCCTGTAGCTGTTAGTGCGGAGGCTCCAAATAGTGACATTTCAGAGTCAAATCCCGCACGTGAAAAAAACATAATCAGCACACACACACAAAAAAAAAACACTCACTACCCCACTCTGGGTCTGTGGCTGTTTTCAAATTTGCCTACTGCATACTACTTTCTAATGCAGTATGTAGTCAGCACTGCATACTGTATACTGTATTTGAATGTGGTATGACAGTTCTGTTTGGTCTGTTTCATAGTTTGCTACTCTGGTTTCCAGTTTGAGGAATGTGAGAGTAAAACTGGTTGATTTTTTTCTTGACTTTATTATATCATTAAGTTATTATATATTCGGGCAACTTAATAAATATTGAATCAATAAATTTTCCAGGAAGAAGCCTTTCAATTTTGGAGCAAAAGTAAGAATTTCCGGGTTTGAAAAGTCAAAAATGTAACGTACAGGATTAAAACACAGACGTCCGCTGCAGTTATTACAAATGATTATAGGTCCCAGCGCTTTAAACTACATTAGTTTTACCAGGAGACCTCCGATCTTTTATAATAACTGCAGAGGACGTCTGTGTTTAACTGTGGATGTTGCAGCAAAATTCATCATATTTGATTCTTAATATTATACCATATGCTATTCATTGAAAATAATCTGTAGGTGGATTGACTTTTTATACTTAGAGATGATGGAAAAGCTGCTTCTGATAATGCAGGTATGAATTCAAATACGTTAATAGAATAATGACATATATAAATGTAAGTACCCACTTAAAAGACTGGTCTGATGCATACTGAGAAATTTTCCAGGATCAGTAGGTCATCCAGGTAGTTTTGGCATACTGCAACTTTTACATTTGTTCGCATACTGCATACTGCATTTAGGGCAAATCATTACGTACTGCTAGTATAGTATGGAAATTCGAAAACAGCCTGAGTCTACACACTCACTGTCACTTCCTTTGCCTTCAACTTTGTTGAATTTTGGCACTAAGTGGCAGGTATTTATAGTGATTTTACTTTAGCTTTTCCTTTTTGTGAAAAGGCTCTTCCTTCCTTTCCACTGGTCCCATTCTACCCCTCAGCACTCTCATCAGGCTGAGTGAGTCCACCTGTGACTGTGTGAGCAGTGTGGAGCTCAGGTCCTTTCTCATCACCAAACCTATTCCTTTGTCTGTAACTTTGATCATGTTTTCTTACTGGTTGTAGATATTTGAGTTTTTCATCCAAGAGGTTTAGTTAATCGGTGTTTGGGTAGGTTTACTTAGTTTATATAATGTAATTGTAATTGTCCTCCCCCTTCGTTGTTTTCAGTTAGGGCGGGGTCAGGGTGTGTGTTAAAAAGGCAGGCAGCTATTTTGAAGTGTGTGTGTGGCTGGTGGCAGCCTGCTGTGAGGCTAGTTTTTTTCCCCTATTTTTTGGGTTATCAGTTCTGTTTGATTTGCGCAGTAATTTTTGGTTACAAAAATTCACCTCCTCTGGCTAGTTCTTTTTACTTTTTGGCTGCATCATCTGTTTCAAAAGGACACAACAATCCCTTCTCAATATTCAGTTGAAGGAGTAATCCTACACTTTTATGTTGGTCTACTTGTGGTTTTTAGTTTTTCCTCTGGTAGCTTTTATTTGTTTTTCTTTACTCAATTCCATAGAGCATTGATTTTCAACCTGTGGTCCGTGGCCCCAAGTTGGGCCGTGAAGGTATTGCAAGTGGGCCGCCAAATCATTCCAAAATAGTATTATTTTTTGTGTGTTTGTTTTTTTTTTCTTCTATGGGGGCATATAAAGTTCAAAACATACAAGATAATGTATGAAATGTTAAAATTCAGTTACACTTTAAAGGATATTGAAAATACTCAAATATTTATGTATAAAAGGTGGTCTGAGAGGGCATTATGTGGCTCCCATATTTATGGAAAGGGGAGGGGGCCGCAGAAAATTTTGAGATTTTAGAGTGGGCCCTGAGCTTGGAAAGGTTGGGAACCTCTGCCATAGAGGTATCTTTTAAATGGCATCCTCTTTCATTTTATTTATAGTTGATGGAACTGGAGTGTTTCAATGTTTTAATAGTGTCAATTCTGACTGTTTTGTTCTGTAACTGAATGTCAAAGTGGATGTCATCATCATCTTGCAGCAAAACAAATCTATCTACAGATACAAGATTCAAGATTCACTTTATTCGCCATTGCACACATTTCAGTACAAAATAATTTTCCTTTCAGATACGTCCCATTGAGGAAACGTAAAAAAAATACAGAGACTCATAACAAAGGGAGGACAGGAGCAGGAGAACCAGTAGTACATTTTTCTTCAGTGCCCTGTTTAATCAGATAAAATGAGAGATAATACTTGAAGAGAGGAAGGAGGAAAAAAAACATAATTCCAGACTAGGCCCTGAGTTGGGGCACAGTTTGGGGTTAGGAAAAAACACCTCAGCACATGAGCAACATTCAAAACCATTACAACAAATAAAATTACCTAACCTAAATAGACCTCCCGCAACCCCTCCTTCCTGATTGGTCACTTTAAAAGCCTACTTTCTCAAGTTTAGAGCTGATCCGAGGCAGAGCGAGGTGGGTCATCATGGCGGCATGATCACATTAGTTCCAAGCTGTTCCAAAAAATCATATTTGTATTCCTTTTTAAAAATCTGTTCCTCAACATATCTCTTTTTTTTTCTACGAAAGTTTGATTTTAGCTCAATTTTCATCCATTTCTGCCCCCACATTGACCCACCCTCTGGCTCTGACCTGGTGACAGTAGGCGTTAAAAGCGACCAATCAGAAAGGAAAGGTTGCAGAGGTCAACCATTTACTGCCTGCCCCTGAGTGCCAAAACTCAACCAAATAAATGCATATAAGGCACAGAAAGTGACAGTGAGCTAGTGTTACCAAGACGTTGAACATGCTGAGAGGCAGTGAGTGTGTTGTTAGTGCACAGAGGGTGGACTTTTTGCGCACTGCGGATTTTGGCACTGAATTAACGCCACAGCTCAAAGGTCTCAGTATTACCATTAGCCTCTGCAGATCATTGGCTCCATTACTCAGTCTCAGAAAAAGACAAGCGACGTCGTGGAGGCTGAGTCCATATATTACACATAATTTCTGCCATAACTCCAAAACTGAGCATTTTTTCACAACATTATGTGGCAGCATGGCCTCTTTAAACCAAAAAGCTTTAAACAGTTTAATCACTAGTGAGATGCAGTGGCTCAATATTGGGTGGCATGACGACGGAGGTAAACAGATAACAACAGCCTTGTGCAGCATATTTTGTCATCTTCCATCCATAATTAAAACCCAATTAGGTACAACAGCAACAAACAGCAGCAGCATTTTATGTCACATTAGACCCTGTTTAATAAACATAAGAACATGTCTGCTCGTCATAAACTGCAGCCAAAACTCAAACACTACAAATGAACGCACTGAGCACTTCTCACTCATTAAACCTATCTTCCATCTTTTTGGTTTGCAATAAGGAAAACTAAGGCATCAAGCTGGGAGGGATGGAGGCTTCACTGCTTTTCTGCGAGGATAAAAATTCAATCGATGGCTGAAGTGGCCAGGTAGCTTCTCGAAAGCTTCACCAAATGGAGGGAGGTGTTGCACTGAAGTGTATTGTACTCAGGACAGCTTTTATTTCCCTGCAACAGCAGAAAAGTAAATCACAACCAAAGAATCAACAAAGCCAAAGTGTTGCTTACTCAAATAGGTGAAGAGTTGTGGTAATGACATCAATGTCTTTTTGTGATTAGAACAGCATTGCATATGGATGCAGTGCCTTGCGAAAGTATTCAACCCCCTTAGATTTTGACCTGTTTTGTTACATTACAACCTCTAATTTAAATGATTTTTGTAACTGGGCTTTTATTTGATGAATCTACACAAAAGTTTAAGATACAATGAAAGAAAGAATTTTTGAAAATAAAAAAAACTGAAAATTGGCATGTGCATACATATTCACCCCCTCTGTAATGAAGCCACTAAAAAGCTCTGGTGCAACCAATTACCTTCAAAAGTTACACAATTAGTGGAATGAAGTCCAGCTGTGTGTAATCTAAGTGTCACATGATCAGTCAGTGTATACACAACTTGCTGCAGCACCTAAGCAAGAGGTAGTACGAACCAAACACCACCATGAAAGACGCTCCACAGAGCTGGGCTTTATGGAAGAGTGGCCATTACTTTCAGTTAAAAATAAGAAGGCACGAATTGAGTTCGTAAAAAGGCATGTGGGAAACTCCCAAAATGTATAAAGGGAGGTGCTCTGGTCAGATGAGACTAAAATGGTTATATTCGTTCATCAAAGAAAGAAAGGAAAACATGAAGGGGGTGAATACTTTTGCAAGGCACTGTATATGCACTACCTTGTAACCCAAGGAATCACCGCAAAGCTTGTTTTTGTTTTTTTTAAGGAGCAATTACAATTTGACTGTATCTCATCTGCATAAGTTTGACAACTTTCTTAGTTGTTTTCTATTATCAGAACCGTCCATCCATTTTCTTAACCGTCTATCCTGCCATTCAGGGTCGCGGGTGGCTGGAGCCTATCCCAGCTGTCATTGGGCGAGAGGTGGGGTATACCCTGGATCGGTCGCCAGTCAATCGCAGGGCTGACACAGAAACAAACAACCATTCACGCACACACTCACACCTACGGGCAATTTAGAAAAATCAGTTAACCTAACATGGGCATGTTTTTGGTCTGTGGGAGGAAGCCGGAGTACCTGGAGAGAACCCACGCATGCACGGGGAGAACATGCAAACTCCACACAGAAAGGCACACCTTGCCCAAATGGGGAATTGAACCGGCGACCTTCTTGCTGTGAGGCTGGAGCACTACCTGCTGTGCAGCTTATCTGAACCAGTTGTAGCTTATAGATGAGGCCCCAGTATAGAGCCTTTGGGAACCCCAAATGGAATTTGTGTCTGCTCAGTGTGCCTATAGACACAAAGTAGTTTCTGTCTGAAGGATAACATTTAAACATCTCAACTAAAGCAGTCTCATTTCTGTGGACATCAAAACAGCTGATCAGTGTCAGTCGTTCACAGCAGAGGTTGTGTATCTCTGTGTATCTGCAGTGATTGCTGTTGATGCAGTTTAATCTGCTTTAATGCTTCTTATTTTGCATTTTTCGAATCTATGCAGCATCCACCTCTGGAGAAAACTATCCAGGCCTTTTCATATCATCTGCTGCAGTGTTAAATACCTGAGCAGAAAATTGCTTATCCATGATATGAAGGTGTCGGACTTGAGGTTTAACATCTGCTGTGTCAGTGACAGATGCATTTGGAGCTCGTTCAGTTGTGTCCTCAGTTGTCACTGCTTGTTAATGAGACCGAATGAAGCAGCTTCTAATGAGGGTTAATGAGCCGAATGACCCTTAATGAGGTCCAACACATGCCCATGTGACGGAGCGTTTCTTCACTTTAACGCTCGGCTTGATGAGGTTGGTCGACTGTAGAGGCATCCTCAGACACATAAAAACAAGTTTACTCACTCGAGGTACGCTCTGCATGAGTTTGATGATGGTTTTATGTGAGAAGTTCAAACATTAAAGTAAATCACGAGCACCTCAGAGACTGCAGAGGGGAAGTCAGAAGCAGCACCAACAGACCCTCAGAGGACAAAAAACTCACACTCTGACAGCTCTGACATTATTGGAGGTGCTGTGCGGAGACGCGCTGCTGCTCGGACTTGTCGTGCATCTTGAACAGCACAATAACAAAGTAATGTGACCACAGAGTATATCCATAGGAAAATGTGCAGGGCTGGGGGAGAACACTTCTCATTAACCTCCGGCTGGTGCGGAGGCAAAAGGGAGCCGCAGAGTGACTCAGCTTTAATATTAAAGAGGCTTTGGTTGTTATTATGAAATCGAGGATCAACGAATGCAGCAGCTCTCCTGAGCGAGGGTGTTTTTAATAAAACCTTACATTCACTCTTGTGCACAATATAAACAGACTCAGACCGAGCCTGTAGAGATACATCATGGCTGCTAAGAGTTCAGAGAGATGAAACTAAAGCAGAGCTCCACATGTGTTTGTTTCATTAGGCCTGTGATCAAAGAGGAAGCTCTTGGTGCATGTTTACTTACAGCTCAGCTCCATGAGTGTTTGCAGTGATTTGGCCGAGCTGCACTTACACTTGTTGAGTATGCAGAAGAGCTCGATCACACTTAGGGAAATGTGCAAACTGAACCACAAGAGGAAGTTCTGTTATTTTTAATATTTCCCGAGGATAGTTTTTGCCATCAGTCGATAAACAGGCTATAATGGCTACAAAACAATCCCCGGGGGCAATTGCACTGAAACAAAATACATCCATTAAAAGTTCTTGTTGCTGCTGACAGGCTCAAATGGTTATTCTAAGTGTGTTACAGAAAAGATCCCTGCAGAGAAGATGGCTGTTTTATAACTACAAGCTTTAAAGAAAGCGGAAACAACTTTCTCTGCAAAAAACTCTTATTTCACTCCGCACATCACATCAACTGTTAGTCTAATGCTTCTTTGTGGGTTTATTTCTGTCACATAGTGGTGCACGGTTATTGTGTTGGATCCATCTAACCATTCAGAATATCAGAGCCGAACAATAACAACAACTAAAGAAGCGGCAGAGACAGCGGTAGATATTAAATCTGTTGTTCTGCAAGGACAATAAAGACTATTTTTAACTGTGACTGTGACTCTCATTTCCAAGCGACGATGAAATGGCAATTTGCAGCTTAAAGCTCATTTGTAGTGGGATATACGTTTACCTCAGAGTCATTGTATGGAAACTTTGTTTTTCATCATTAAAGGTTATTTTGTTCCATCGTGAATTAGCTATATTTTAACGTTCACCAACGTTTAATACACTGTTTGCACGTGAAAAAAAAAAAAAAAAAAAGCAGTCCACACTATTTTGATTAAATCACATAATGTCAGGCTACAAAAGTATTGCAGCTCCAACCAGTTTTAACCCTTGAGCACCAGAGCCTGAGAATGTCTTTCATGACTTTTGTGCTTATTTTGATCTTAAAATAGTCAAAAGATGTCCTGTGAGTAGCTGCCAACCCCCAGTTTTTTTTTGTGAATACTTGGAACTTTCAATATACAGGAGTTATCCTCATTTCGCATTTACTCACAAAAATGGAATTAGATTTTAAAGGTTTAGCAAACTAACAACCCCTGACATTGAACATTCATAACTTCAGAAGAGGATTGGGGGCCAGATTTGATGGATGAAATAGTTTGGCGGACAATGAAAATAAAGTTGAAGTGATGGGAACAAAGTCAAAATGTCGAGAATAGAGTGGAAATATGACTTCCAGATTAAAGTCAAAATGGAGACATTAAATAGTGTTGACAATAATATCAATAAAGTTTGCAGTCCCATCACGTTGGTCACTTACCATTGTACCCGAGGACAGTTGTTAAGACCCCTGCAGATTTTGCTACTGTCATTCGCAACAGTGGTTGTTGAGAAACTGACTTTAACCCAAATAATACTAGTTAAAGGTGCCATATTATACTTTTAATAACTGTTTAAAGCCATTTGATCCAGAAGTCTGATGTCCCAAAGTCATGAATGTGACTGTTTTTCCCTAAAACTAACACTGGGATCATGAGTTGAGGCTGCTGAAAATCCCTTTTTTGCCACATTTCTCATTGCGCTGATTCAGCGTCCACATGTGAATATGCAAATGAGTTTGAACTTGTTGCAAATGGCTACCAAGCATGTTGACAGCTACCAAGCAGGCTAACCTGTACATTTACCAGTAAAATAACACTGATAATGATGAAACTTACCTCCTCCAGACTTATCGGGTCACAGACAGTTGGTAGTGATTCCTGATTCAATCTCAGAGTTGCAGCAAACCATGCACTGTATTGATTCACATTGCTAAAGCACTGTGTGTTGACCTCTGCCTCCTCTATAAGGTACAAATACTCTCTGAATGAACAGAATTATGTACATTCACCTACAAGGCAGAGCAGCATAATTTTGTGAAAATTGTAGATGACTGTTATAACAATGAAGGTCGGTTTTCAGGCATTTGTTTATCTGCATACTTGTTCAGGTGCCACCTTATTCAGCAACAGCATGCAGTAAGACGTAAAAGGAGATGCCAAAATAAAGAGCAGACAGGGACAACTTGTGACTTTAACAGACACTTGTTAAGGATGCACCAGAGGAGTGAATACAGGACAACGCAGATGTTACTCTGACTGTTGATGATGTTGTCATGGCTAGCTGCGAAATAAAATGATGTCGGTCTGGACTCATTTGCATTTTTTTATTATGTGTTTATTTATTTACATTTTAATGAGGATGAGAACCTGAGACTTGACTTGTACTAAAGCTGTGCTGACTTGACTTCACCACTGTAGGACACACTGTGTTCATGCCTTCTCACATTTCAGGATCAAACTCAGAGCAGTATCATCATGTTTGGAAATGAGCAGAAACAAAAAGACCCACAATTCCTCTGCAATGTCCAAAACAACATTTGTTAGAGCGCTGCTGTGACAGTATTTGAAAAGATCAGTGGAAAATGTCTTCAGCCCATCTTCGTCTCTCACTGATGTGCCCTGTATGTAGTTGAGGTCAAACTTTAAAGTCCTCCTATGAAATTTTAACTTTTAAAATACGAATAAAAAAAATCCAGGTGCTGTTATGAATCATTCCACAAAAATACCAGGATCCACTTCATTCCCCCTGGAACTGACCTTTTTATTGAGCCAAAGCACAAAACAATGTTATACTTTAATCCTGTGCTTTGACTGATTAACGCTCACAGCTTGTGATCAATCAATCAATCTATTTCAAACTGAGCTCTGTGTGTGGAAAAAGAAGAAGGCATCAGGTGATAATACTTGTCAACTACAAAAAAATGTATAATAGGAGCCAAGGTTTAAAACAGCTGTTAAACTTTCATAAACTGTACCTGTCAACAGAACAGGCAGAACATCAGTACGTTAGTTGACAATCACCTGAGAGATGAGGGTGTTAATTGCAGCTTAAATTCCCATTAACTTTGTATAAATATGGAGTAGGCATGTCTACCTCCTCCTGTAGAAAAACGAAAAAAAGCTGTTTGTATTGTCTCTAGTGTTCTTATCTCCACACTCTCTCTCATTAGTCTTTACCTGGAGGACATTGTGCATGTTCTTATGTGGTTTTATTTCTATTTATATTCACTTTAGTTTTTTTACTCAGCTATATTTCCCAGCCCTAGGAACATGTTTGTTCATAAATTTACAGCAGTCGTAATGTCAAGGATTGCAACAGTGTTTGTTTTTTAACATTGGTAGAACAAGCTTCAACATTGTAGGATTTGACAATAGTTTTAGGATTAAAAGAGGGGGCATTGTGCTTGTATTATTCTTTATTTTGTCCCTTTGGTACCCCTGAAGCAGCTTTACATGATTTACAGCTGAAAAAAGCTTACTTTACATTCACTTGTATTTTAAAAAGCTCTTATTTCAATCTTTGTTTGCAACAGTTTATTTGACGCTCCTCAATCCACAAGCCCCCTTTGCTCCGATTGGCCACATTTCCCACAGACCACTGGAGGCCTGTCAGAGGCAGACCTTGGTGTTTGAGGCCCACCCCTTCAACGTGTCATAATCCAGTTAGGAGGACCATATGAAAGACACCAGTGTCGTGTTAAGATCTTGTACTAACTATTTTTAGAATGGAGCAATTTGATCAGTTTACAGACAGATTTAGGGATTTCTACAACAAATGGATATGTGGGTGTTTGAAATTCTGCACACATTAAAAACACCCACATAAACAACTAGAAGTGTCCCTGTTTGTCCCATTTAAAATAAAGAAAAGAGTGCTACTTCTCTTTAAATTTTGTCTATTTAATCACTGAACTTACCTGATCAGTACAAATGTTCCAAAATAGGAGGTCCCAGACTAAATCCCTATGGTTAAACCCAAGTAGCATAAAAAAACAGCAGAACCCTGTAACCAGAGCAGATAAAGGATTTTTGTTTGTGGTGGGTAAAGAAGTTCTTTTCAGTGGACTGAATCAGAACGATACGTTCAGTAAAATGATTCGTCCCAAAAGATTTGTTAACCAAATTGTTCAATGCTTCTCCTCAGCTCTGCCTGCAAATCAGAATTCAAGAAACCGAAACATGGCCAAACGTTCAATTTCACTCGAGATCGTACCTACTATGGCCGGTGGTAAATAATGAGCCATAGAGCTGACAATTTAGTGGATAAAGCTATAGTTTTCAAACTGAAAGCTGCTATAAAAAATCACACATATTTCCCTTGACCTTTCCTTTTTGTACGTTCAGAACACAAATCATTCACTGACTGAACAAATGAAAATGAACGTGTGAGACTGAGAGTCACCAGCTTCAGCCACACATACACACAAACACTGCACTGACTGAAATACGATCAAACTGAGACTGTTGTTGGTGGATGTTGAAACAGTCAACTGAGTGATATTACTTCCTTGGTTCTGAGACATGAAAGGGAGATGTAGAGACGGGTCTGAGCAACTCAGGGCCCCCTGACCAACACTGTCCTGCTGGTTTAGTCAGTATGTATCACTGACATGAAAGGAAGAAAGAGGGCAGGTTGAGCAACTCTCACAGTCTAGAGGAGTGATTCCCAACCTGTGGGTTGTGGCCCCCTGTTGGGCCGCGAAGGTATCGCAAGTGGGCCGCCAAATCATTTCCAAAATAGTGTGATTTTTGCATGTTGGGGAATGTAATTACATAAAGTTAAAAACATACAGAAAAATGATTTAAATGCTAAAAATCAGACACATTTAAATGGATTTTAATCTTTGGGACAACAAGCCGTTTCTGGTCTTATTTATTTTTTTATTTTTTTGCTTCTCTCACATTTATCCTTTTGCTCTACTAAGTGAAGTCCTCATTGGGTTCAAACAAAATTCAAAAGATTTTTGAAGCGCAAATACATGGTGCATATTCATCATTTCAGGCTTGAAAGCAGAAAAACTGTAGAATATTTTATTCTGACAGAATTTAACAATAGCAAACCTTTGATTTTCTGTTAATTTTCAAAGCGGACATGGGAAACAAGGCGACATTGATAAAATTCTGTCACCGTTTCTGCTCTGTCAACTTGTGCTGTGAAGTCACTTATGATACATTCAGGTACTTTGGAAAACTTGAGAATCTGAAGATTACTTCATTTTTTGGGGGTTTTGGATTGGACGAGTAGTTTGTAAATGACAGTCATTGAAAAGTAAGTGTAGTAAGCGGGTATCCCAAGGGTTGAAAATGTTAATATATACTTCCCTGCTCTGAAAAAGCATACATGGCCTCTGTGTTTATGAGGTTAGAGGTGGGCTGCAAAAACTTTTGAGACCTAAAAGTAGGTCCTGAGTTGGAAAAGGTTGGGAACCACTGGTCTAGAGAAATTAAACGGAAGATAAAAGCGCAGCTGAAGTTGGGAAATAAATGACTCTTTTAAATAAGTGATTCAGTTTAGATCATTCACCCAGATGATTTGTCAATTTTGAGCAGATCGTTCATGAACGACACAACACTCATTTAAGTGCATTGTATTTTATTTATACCGGTGTACATATCAAAGAAGGCTGGTGCAGCTTTGTTAAAAAATCATCCCAAATAATACACTTAGGGATCTGGTGATTAAAGATCTGCCTCTTCACACAGTCTCAGGAGAAATTTCAGTAAATGCAGCATTTTTAAGTGTATTTAAGTTAAAGAGGGAAGAGATGTATTCTCTCAGGAGGGAAAAAACTGAAGTTGAATCAATGTTTCTCTCAAACCTTCACTGCTCTCTGTACTTAAATAACCCTCACACTTCTCACAGCTCTGAATCTGAACCGTGTGTTAGCTACTTTGTTCCTTTTTGTATGTTTTGTCTAATGTGAATGTTTCTGGCTGACATAATTGATCCTGCAGAGTCATCTGGTACTCACATAATTGAAAAGAGATGGTGTCGGCAGCCATGTGCCTGCATGATAAGTTGTTTGAACTCTCTTCAGTCAGCAGCTGTGTTTTGATGCTTGCAGCTTATTCTGTTGATACTAAAGACTTCACAATATCCGCTGCACCTCTGTGGATGCTGTTATGAACTGTCAATTACACTGCACCCATTACAGCAGCTCCCCTCTGTAGAAGATCTATTCTCACATTATCATATTCACTCCACAGAGCTGTATGTCACATATTGTGGGGATGAAAACCCACAAAGTGGCCTCCTACACTCGATGATTGAAGATGCTATCTCCACCGTTCAATCATGCCTCTCTCTGCTGTTATGTTTGATGAATAGCTGGCTTGACATACAGTTCCTCAGATCTCATTTGGATTGTAGCCTGTAGCCTGAAGGCCTGGCGCCATTACACTCAAATATGCACGAGCACATGCACGCGACATACACATGCATACATAAAAAGACAAAAACACAATCAAATACTTTCAGACAAGCACATAAACACATATTTGCATCACTCTACGTCTTATTTAGGTCATCTTCATCAGACTTTGTGCTCTCTGTCATCTCCCCTCTTCCTCTCCATCTTTGTCAGTCCGTCTCTCCAGAGAGCCATTGTGTTTCCAGACTCTGGAAATACTCGGCAGGTTGTGCATTTCAATGTGTCAGGGATATTCTTTAGTCAAACTGGGAAGCAGTGAGCAGCGAAGCCTGCCGCTGTGATGACAAAAGCAAACAGCGGAGGATGTTAACGGCTGTTTTTCAGTGAACAGGCACCCTCTTATCACTCATAAAGTGAGTCCCACCTCCTCACGTAAACCCCCATTTGTGTGATAACAGTCATAAAACTCAGCGACGGCCCCGTGGATGTGATGGAACACACTGGATCCTGGTATCGTTCTCCTCCGAAGTTTTCTCATATCCGCCGCCCACGCCGCTCTGCTGATTATACAGCAACATAACAGATGTTCGTGCTGCTCGCCTCTCCCACACAATGAGACACCAGCCGCATACACTCGCTCTCCACAACAACCCCTGCACCGACACATCCCTGCCCGTCCACACAACTTGTGAGCAAACGAAGTACATGATTGTGTGTGTGTGAGAAAGCATCACAGAGCTGATATGTGTGGGAGGAGAAAGAGTATTTTGTAAAACTGTAGGATGTATGACACAGTTTGTTTGTGTGTGTGTTACTTTTAATCAATTCACTCACAGGGACCACACCAACAACAAGCTGCAGTTTGAATATTTATTTATTGATTAAATATGATCAACTGTGTATATTAAACTTTAAGTTCATAGTAACTCAAGGAAACAAGAGTAGATGTTTTATTGTCATCTTTCTGCTCATTGTTTTTTCTATTGGGGCCTTAAAGTCACTGGAAATAAATATGTATGTATGGTTGTATGGTTTTTTCTTTTTTGTCACATTTTCAATTTTTCAAGTTCTCTGAACAGAGGAAAAAAAAATCAGCTAGAAATCACGTCTGTTGAAGTTATGTTGTCCCAAATAAAACTTTAGCTGCTATTAAGATTATACAAAGTGCCTCTTTATTATCTAGGTTGTACTTTGCTTCCAGTTCAGAGTTCACACCTTAGCCCAGGGATGTCCAAAGACAGGCCCGGGGGCCAATTGTGGCCCAACTTTAGATTCACTTTATTCACTTTTGCACATTGTTACAGATTGGGGCCTGGTAGTCTGCAGGTTTTCTTTGACTCCCAGATCCTAACGAGCCCATCATTCAGAGCACCCAGTCACACCCAGCTGGTGCTCACCTGCCAGGCTACCTTTTAAAAGGGGTGGCTCTCCCTCATTCGGCGTGTGACACACAGACTGCCAACACCATCAGTTGGTTGATCTGTATATGTGTGTGTGATTTGAGAAGCTTTGGGGAAGGAGGGTGTTGAGGTTGAGGTTTAGCTTTAGAGATTTTGGTTTTTGAGAATTTAAAATATCAGCAGGCCATTTATTTAGTTTGTCTCTCATTTTTTTTGGTAGAATCAGTGGATGGAGGAGGAGTTTAAAACCTCCACTCCATCTTCTTGAACCCAGCAGCCGTTTTCTGTTTGTTTTTCTGAGGTGTGTGTTTTCCTTTGTTACTTTCCTTGACTTGAATCACCGTCATTCACATCCAAGTCTTGCAGAAACGTAAATTCTGTTACTCTGGAACATGTGTGCTACATTTCAGTTGCATCTCGTCCAAGCAACATAAAAATGACTGAGACACATAACATGGGGAGGACGGGGGCAGGAGAACTGTTGCTCACCAGTATGCACAGTACCTCATTTTATTAGAAGGAAAAAGTGCACAAGAGGAAGGAAGGGGGGAAAAAAGCTGTTAAGCTGTTAAAAGTTATGAAGATGAGATACTCTTTTATTCATCCCAAAACAGAGAAGTTAACAAAGTCACAGCAGCAAACAAGAAAATCAGTCATTCATTCAGTTTCTACCACTTATCTCTTGCAGGGTCACAACTGGCTGGAGCCTATCCTAGCTGTCTCAACCACACTCCCCTTAATACAAGTGTAAACAAGAAAAAAAAAGTTAATCTGAGTCTCCATCATTCTCCTGTCAGCCTCCACCTCCACAGGACTGTACTGTCCTTCTTCACCAGATCTTGTTTGGTCAGGTTCGTCCTGCTTTCTCCTACTCGCATAAGCTGAAGTTCCACGAGCCATGTCTATAAATAGCATGATGCTACCCTGCTGGTACCCACTTTTGTGCTGGGTTAGCTCCATGTTATTGGAGACAGACCTTAAATTCCTTGTAAAGTAAGAATTGGACCATTCAGTTATCCTTGCCTGCAACATTTTGGAAACATTGGGCCTAGCACCAGTTAGCATTAATGTGCTACAGGCTGCTAGTAGCTGATCTTTTATGTGAACAGTGCAACCATGGTTACGTGGATCCCCAGACACACACAGGAACAAAGAGGCAAAAAAACCATAGCACTGCATAGCACCACGTAACCAGTTTGGTGTCCATGGCCAGCAACTGAGACACTTACAGTTATGACGGGCCTCAAATATGAAGATGACTACAGATGGACAGAGAGAGAAAGAGAGCTGCTGAAACGAGCAACCACTCAAGCAGCGTTTAGAAACTTACACTTCACTCTGAGCAAGCTAAACTTTTTTTCATGTCTCTGAGTTTTACTGAGTGGGCACTTAGTAGAACAGTCAACAGCTTGTTAATCAAAAAGGTAAGAAGTGCTTTATTGATCCCTTGAGGGCTGTTTCCTATTAATTTGCTCTCCACCATTTAGAAGTTATGAGACCATTATGCTGAAGGTCAAATTTCCCGAATAGCCAGTTAAAGAAAAAGTGCTCTAAAAGATCATAAAATAGAAGAATGTAAATTCAAACACACATCAGTGCATACAGAGAGAAAGAGAGAGATACAGGCATCATTTATCCAAGGTGGATGAAAGACACCTGTTAAAGGGGAAGACATTTTTTTAAAAAGGAAGTATGTCCTTGTGTTTTCGGTCAGGATAGCTACTTTCTCTATCTACACATTCACAACTTATTTTTTAAATAACTGATCTTTTAGCTTTGCTCTTGTGTAGGCATGGCTGACTTGACTGACAGGTGGGCACCCTGAAGATGTCTACAAAACCACTAAGGGCCCATATCTTTACCTCATCCTGATTCAAACCGAGCAAGGTGGAGGTGGTGGAGATGTATAGTTGGATGTTGTCAGTGTAACAGTGGAAACGGAGAGTGTGACGACGGATGATTTTGCCGATAGGGAGGATGTATGGAATGAATATGAGGGGACCAAGCACCAAACCCTGGGGGACACCATGGGACAGAGGAGGGGGAGGTATTATATTTATATTCATATGGATGAATTGGTATCTGTCAGTGAGGTATGATTGGATAAAGGAAAGCGCAACATGAAAAGTTGATTGAAGATGGGAGAGGAGGATGATGGAGAATGTAGTAATAAGTAACAACAGTATTTTTCGCACTAAAAGGCGCACTGGATTATAACACGCACTATCAATGAACGTGTCTATTTTCATACATAAGGCGCACCAGATCATAAGGCACATTAACCGAACAAGACATTCAATGAGTTGAATAAAGTTTGACTTATTTGAATAACTCAATAACTTCAATAACTCTCAACATTTCTCAGTTATAACACATGAAGTACAAAACAATACACTCACTTTTCATTCATTAACACTAAACTCTCTCACAGCTTCTCTATTCCCATGTTCTGCTGTGTGACTGACAGCCTTAAGCTTGAAATCCACTTTGCAATCATATCTCTTCACAGGTGCTATTTTGGGGTCCTTATACACAGATCATAATGTCACGGCACAGTATGTATTACTCCAAAAGGCACCTGACTATGGCGGTAACTGGTAAGATACGAAGCCGCACCATTGGATGGATTGTCAGAAGGTTACAAAGTCGTAGTAAAACATTTTAACAGATTTTTGCCATGTACCTCTTAAAACCAATTCAAGGTCAGTAAGTACAACCAGAATTAAGACGGTGCTCTGTCGATTTTTGAGAAAATTAGGGGATTTTGAGTGCACTTCTTGTGCAAAAAATACGGTACATGTTTAGAAGTGCACTAACACTACTTCAGGATGTCACTCTATGATGCAGGCTTGAACATCCCTGAATTTTCCACTCATTACATGCACCATCCTACTTTTAATGACAATAATTAGCCTGTGTTGTGGGATTGTTGCATTGCCTCATTTATTCCAAATCTACTCCATATCAGAGCTCTGTAGCTTTTGCAGCCTAAGGAGACACTCTTGACCTTTGCCCTCTTTGGTTACGAAACAAACTGCCAGCTGCTCTGTGTGCCTGGCTTCAGCTTTGCCCTCTCCATCTGCTCAGTGATGCTGGCTGTGACTTCTTCAGAAATGCTGTATGTGGCTTCACATTCAGAGAAATGAGAGTGGTGTGTGTTGTGGGAAGGGTTAAACTGTTAGAGCCTTGATTCTGGTTTGACTCCTTCTCATCATGACCCTGGGATGGGAGAGAAGTAACTGCCATGATGCAGTGTGGGTATTGGCACTTCTGTTAAATGTTAGCGACTCAATAACAACCCCTTGGTGTTTTCTGTATTTAGACCTTGGCCAGAATTTCATGAATGTGATGTGCAGCATTTTTTTAATGCTCATGGGAAGATTGCAAAGCCCTCTTCCAGAGCCACTGAAGGCATCCGTATTGGATCTCCTGCTTTCCAAAGAAATTGCAGTAGGAGCTCTTCCTACTACCACTTTTACTACTCTTTTGAAACTTTTAAACTGTACAAGGAATTATTTATTTGTTTTTTGCATATACACCCCTTCAGCCGATCTCTGGAGTCTCTAAATCACCCACTGATGTCCCTGACTTTGATGCCTGCTGTCCCTCCTCTTTGCTGAGCTGAGTCATCTGTGTGACATAACAGACCCTGGTCTAATTTATTAACTTATAAATATGTAAAAGATACTTCGTAACTGTCCTCTCCTTCAAAAATAAACCCTCACAAATGATCTGCATGTATAATTCAGCTTCATGACTTCATGTACGGTGAAGACAGTGAAACAGAGATACAGATGAGTCAATCTAACCACATTTTCTGGAGTCTCGGGCAGAGAAAAAGGGGTGGGAGACTTGTGATGGAACTGAATTGTGGTTTGTAAAAGCCCCTGGTCCAGGAAGACTTTCACGTAACAATACCCTAACTTGAGCTGTTTTGTAAAGAGTTTCCCATGGGAGTTGAATTTCAACATTTCAAACCTTGTTACTACACACTGTTAAAGAAACTGTTTGGTAACAATTTACTCTGCAGATATTCTTGTTTTCCCTAACTAATGACTACGCACCCCAATGCTGGGTTCCAAACTACTCGGAGGTCTGGATTTTCTGACTTCTGACTTGAAAAAGTGCATTAGACAACCGCTGAGGTCACCAGGGCTTCACCTCCGCAACTTGGAGAAAAAGATCTACCTCGGCTTTACAGTGATTGGTTCATTTTGTCACTCAACAATGGCAGCATCCACTGAAAAGCCATATGTGAACAGCAGAACCGTCCAAAAATATTTATCGACATTTTCCAGTTTCCATTATAATAACTCTTATTTGCAGATCTGTCAATTAAATCTGTCACAAAAGCTCTTGATCAGTAATCAGTTAAATTTTCTTGCTGCTTGACACAATTTTCCCTTTTTATTGACAGTCATTTTTTCCCCAACACTATACAGCTAGAACCCTCTGAGTTTGGTGTTTTCATCTTGGAAAATCCTGACCCCCATGTTGTTTGGAACGCAGCATTAAGACCCATTTTTTCTCCCTTTCAGTACGGAAATGTAAACGCCATTTTTTTATTTAAATGTAACCATCAAAAGTTTATGACAACAACAAACTCAAAAACAAACATGGCGACTGTGGGGGAGGTGTTACTAACGTACCGCTCACATACCCCCATTTCACACTCAAAGCGGGTGCACCACGATTTCCAGTGTGCGCCGATTCACATTGGAAGTGTTCTGTGCAGCACACTCTGAAGCAGCTGGGTACTGGATCTTAAGAGGAAAAACAAACGTTCCCAAAGGAATCATAATGTATCTGTACTCCCCAAACTTCAAAAATGTAATCCCATACCTCCTTTTTTCTGTTGGTGTCCTTATTGAAAGGATGTGTCATATTACATCTCACAAAGTTTTCCTCCTCCAAAATAAACTTTTTCATGATGTTGGATTGGATTACGCCTGGGTCTCTGACTTGCTGATGATTTCTGGCTCTGTGCCACTCAGAGTGCCGCAATTTTGATCTACAAGGATGAAATTTAAGATCAGGAGCAAAAACACTATTTTATTTTGAAATGACTGAATGTTCTGTTTCTTATAAGTGTCTGTATTCCTGTTTGGCACGGCTTACTCTGCAGAGATCAACATGTTTCTGTCGCGCACTCCAGCAAAAATAGACTCTCAGTGAAACAGTTGCTATCGGCCGTTGGCGGCTTGTGGCACAGACGCTCTGATTGGAAAGAGTGCAGCGCGGTGCTGGTGTTCTGAGGTGCTGGTGTTCCCTGACACAGATGCTTTATGTGTGAATTGGGTTTTACATAAAAGGCAAATATGGAGGAAGCATTGTAGGAGGCGCTGGTCAGTAAGGCCATTAAAAAGTTCCGCCATGGTTATTTCTTCTTCGTGTCTCACTTGAGTATCAGGTTGTAACATCAACACTGCCTCCATTGTTTCAAGTGGCACTGCTCTGCTTGGCCCGTACCCTTGAGCTTTATGGAAACGTGCAGAAATATGGATGAAATAAATGCAGAGTAAAGAGAGAAGACTCTGTCCAAGTTCAGATTCATATTTAATGTTGAGCATAAATGGGTGAGCGAGAGGGGAGCCAGAGGTTGGAGTGAAGCAGTGCAGGGAATGAGTCCGGAGTGTAGAGTAAAATCCAGGGGACATTTCTCTAATTGTAGTTTGTGAAAAAGAGCCAAATCTGCAGTATGACAAAAAAATAACCACAAATCCTACTGATCCCTAAGTATGCAAGGGGCCAGTCTACCTTGCATAATGTTCCCCACGATGCAAAATGTTGATGTTATTCATCTTTTTTTTCTGTTTGTGGTGAGCACTCAGTTTTAGGTGCCTAGTGCCACCTACAGGAATGAGTTAGCGCAGCAACAACAACACCACAATTGTAATGTTTGACAGTCTGTTAGCTAATGTTACACCCCTGCACAGTGCTCTGTAAAGGGGAAAATATGTACGAAAGAAGTAGCACGCGCTGTTGCTGCTTTCATCCAAAGTAGTGCACAAAACACGCATCTTTACAACAACAGTTTAAATTTCAATTTACAACCTTGCATGTACATTCTAGCTTTATATTTTTACCTGTAAAGGCTGAAATATGAACAAAAGAAGTAGCACGCTGTTGCTGCTTTCATCTAAAAGTGTAATGAGCAGCCACAGGCAACAAGCTCCCCCTATGGACTAAAACAGGAAGTGCACGACAACGAAACCTGGACACAACTAATCAATCACTGAGTCGGATTCACTTCGTTTTACCCATCAGAACAAATAACGCAATGTTCAACATGTCTCAAATATGACTTTAAAGTGTCTTTTTAATGAGCTTAAACTCTTTTCTGACATATGATTCTTATCTTAAGAGTATTACTATTTTTAAATGTGTTTTTGAATCCTTTTAACTATTAATTACTGTTTTTAAACATTTTACCTATTTTTTTCATTATATATCCGTTACACTAACAGTGAAGTGATGTGAAAAAAACGCTGATTCTTGTCACTTCTAGTCACAAAAGAGGCAACACTAATCTCACAGGTAACTGTTTTCTTTACTTACCATGTTTTCCTTCAAGACAGGGTTTCCAAACTTTTCAGAAGAGGACATATATAATGACTACACCAGAAACGTGTGAATTATTTGCATAATATGAGCGATAAATGTGGTAAAGAATAACACATGGGAATCAACCATCAGTTATTTACAGAGTTTTTTCATCTCACAGGTAATAGGAATTTTAATGGCTTCGATATGTTTCTTGCATGTCCTAATTAGTTTGTATGTATACATAAGAGGCACCAATAGATGAGAGTATGTGTGAGGCGTACATCACACACATACCTGCCTGCAGCAACAATGAAATAAAACACAACACCAAGGGCAAACGCTGGCAGGCAGAAATAAACAGCTGTTTCTCTTTGTCAGGGGGAGCGTGTGGAACGTGTCGCCTGTGAGCGGCATTATGTCGTTAATAAAGCAACATAAATCATCTCCTCACCGAGACGAGGTAACATCCTGTCACTCTCCTCTTTGTGAGGCGTTATTCCAACATCGTCTGCATCAGTGGTTTTAATTATCTACATTTACACAACGCTGATACAATCATGCCACAGACATGTAGAAAGATATTTGCCCTTTCTTTTTTTTCCAGTCTGCATAGATTAGAGATCTGATAATGGTTCCATGGTACTGCACCACCTTCCAGAAACATACTCACAGTATGTGTGTTTGATCGACTGAAGTAGTGCCACCAAGCAGAGATTTTTCTGCAAGACTCCCTGTATAAAAAGAGGTCAAGTTACCGGGCAGTGCTGCTCCCTGCAGAGCTCTGTCCATTAACCCTCGGCAGAGTGTCGACAGTTAAGGAGACAACAGGAATCGCCAGACGGCACACGGGAACTCCATACCACCTGAGAGAGCAGAGCCACACAAAGGCTCACATCGATCCAGCAGGAAGCCAAAGACTAAGCTTTACTCTCACCTGGACCTGTCACAGTGACAGGTCAGCAGCTGAAGAGAGAGCACGAGAAAACACAGGAGACGGCGACGCTGGAGCTCAGAGGGCAACGTTTAATTATGCGCTACTCCTAAAAACTAAATATTTCAATGGTTTCCAACCTTTTCCAATTCAGGGCCCACTTTCAAGTCTCCAAAATTTTCACGGCCCACCTCCAACCCCATAAGTACGGAGGCTGTATAAGGCCTTGTTCGAGCTAGATTTGTAACAAAGACCTGAAATGTAATAAAAGAACACGTAATAAAACCCAAAATGTAATAAGTGGTGAATAATGTGAAATATGCTGAGTCCAAAACATAAAATCCATTTTCCCACAATGTAACAACTTGTTAAGTTTTGGGTCAGTAATTACATTTTTGGGTTGTACAGTATTTATTACATTACATTTCTGGTCTTAAATGGTCATTGGGCTTTAACATGCCTTCTTAAAGGACTTTTCTTTTATATGAACATTTGAAGATGTTTAATAGCCTTAACCCTCTGATGCATGGATTATGAAAGTCAGTGTCAGGATTTTTTCCCTTGAGTGTTTTTGTTTGTCTTGAGGCATAAAAAAAAGTTTTCCACATTTTTTTTTTTTTCAAATATTTGTAACTGAGCATTCAATGTTGATATGACTTTTTTTTTTTTTTGGTAATTTTATGAATAAGCTTTTTTGAATGCTTTCAAAACAATTTAACTCTCCTTCATCCAATTCAACACTGAATAATTTGTAGTTATTGTGCTTTTTTACCCTCAAATGTTTGTTTATAACTTTTAAAAAAAATATATATGAATATATTTGGAAAAAAATTTAAAACATGTTTTGGCCCTAGGAAGAATAAAAATATCCTGACACAGACTAATATGAATTACCACCACATGAACCACTGAATTTCGGAGTAAATAACTTTCAAATAGGTGTCCACTGTAGTGACCACTATGCACCACAGGGTTAAAAATGTAACTTAGTTTCAACATTTGAAACATCATTCAGTATATTTGCATCTTTATATAATTACCCTCAATTAAAATACAGACTATTTTGGAAATGATTTTGCAGCCCTCTTGCACTATCACCATGGCCCACCAGGGGGCCACGACTCACATGTTGGTGATCACTGCGCTATTTCTTTCCTGTCTTAAAACAATGACAAAATGAAGACTGAGTTTAACATTTAGACTGGTGATTACTGTCAGGATCCTGATTTTGTATTACTTGGTTCTGTGTATTTTTTTTTTTTTTTTTTTTGTGTTCGGTTTCTTGGGTTTTGTCTTAGTTTTAGGTTTTGTTTATTGTGTGTTAGGTTTCTTGTTTGTTTGTGTTGATTTTTTCCCTTCTCTTGTGTTCTTGTTTCCTGTTTTTAGTTATTCTTGGGTTTCCCTTGTTTCATTTTGTACCTGATCCTTGTGTTTCACTTCCTGGTCCTGTGTCCCTCCTCTATGATTGGCCCTCATGTGTTTCACCTGTGTCTTGTGCCACACCTGGGTTTGATTAGTTCTTGTGCATTTAATCCCTGCCTTTAGTTTAGTTCAGTTTTTGTCCATGCATTGTCATGTCATCCCCTGTTCCTGGGTTTCCAGGTTTTTGGGGTTTTGGTTTTTGATCCTCTTTTTGTTTGTGCCTTGATTTTTGAGTTTTTTGGAGTTTTTTTGTTTGAAATAAAGACTGTTTTCTTTAAATCTGCATCTGAGTCCGTCCACCTCTTTTCCCCGGTGCTTCGTCCTGACAATTACTTCCAGTTACCTTTCATAAACAGTACAGGAGATGTTGTACTGATGTCTCCATCTTGCTTTAATCTACCACATTAGCTCACCCTGCATCTGGTCATGATGAGGGAAGCTTCAACGTGAACATTGTGATAGACAGGCCTTCTGTTTCTGACACTCTCATTAAAATAAGACTGATTCCTCGCAGAAGCCTGAGGCAGAGTAGTGAGGTTCATTGTCCTGTGCAAAGAGGAAGAAAAACGCTGTTTACAGCACCGTTAATTCCCCCAATGTGTGAAATTACTGTAGTTTTAAATTTGATAATCAATCATTTCTATAGAGGACGAATCATGAAGTCAATGATACTTACAGAAATAAAAGACAGACTTCTTTCTATGCTTCATACACTCTGAAGTAAATGAAGTTTTGCTAGAAATCCCAATAAAGCTTCAATACCGAACATTAGTGTTCAGAAAATAACCCGTACAGATTTCATTCTCACAGTTTGGTATTAGGTTTATACCAAATGCAGAGTATGGCTGGGCAATAAATCACACATTAGATTAAATCACAATAATTCCTGCTGCAATATTTTAATCACAGAGAGTGCAATGTTTCTGTTACCCTAAATGTGTCAGAATACCAGATACATTTTTTTGCAGTAGATGTTTTCTGCTCGACCCCAGTGTTACTCGACCAAAGAGCCAAATTGTTGAAGACTACCTTTGTAGGAGAAATAATCCAAATGATGTGAAGTGGTAAAAACAGCAAAAAGCAGCAATAAAATGGATATGTATTAGTTGAAGGTGGCAAAAATAGCCAAAAAGCAACAAAAGTTGGGATAACATTTGGAAAATACCCAGATAGTAGCAAAAAAAAAGGGGCCAAAACTGCTAAAACAAAAGGGTGAAAAGTGACAAAAATGCTGAGAAAATTCAAAGAGACCTTGGAAAATACCCAGAAAGTACCAGAATTGTGAAACAAGTAACAAAGATAACCCAGTGAAAAGTAGTAAAAATGGCCAAAAGCAACAAAAACTTGCAAGAAAGTTAGGAGAGAACTTAAGAGTCAGACGATCAAAAATAAAATGGTCCAAATGTGGCAAAAAAGAAGTGTAAAGTGACTAAAATGGGCAAACAGCAGTCACATGTCGCAAAAAGTAATGTCATGGGTTGTTGTGGTGCAGTACTCAATGTCCAAGGTCATTTCCTACAATGTTTTTGTTTAAACACATATAAGATTGGGGACGTAGAAGTAGTTGCACAAAATAATTGCAATGGCAATATATGGAAAATTACTGCGATCAGATTATTTTTGCACATCATTCAGCCCAATACAGAGAAGGATGTTCAGTTTCACAAACCAACAATAAACACCTGAAGTTATGTTTATATATCAATGTATATTTGCAGAGTCATTTTATTCCACAAAGTAATTTTATCAATCATTGAAACCCAACTCATCCAGGCACTCTATACTTTAACTGTATCTATTTATTTACTTTACAAACGGTTTATTTATTCTCTGTAAATACATATTTATCCACTCTCTGTTGAAGAGAGTTCTCTTTCTCAATGTTCTGTGAAGTCACTCTCGATGTATTTGCTCATTTACTCTGAATGTGTTCAGCCACAGAGAGACACTGTAGGTTGAAAACAACAAAAACACTCACGACAAAATAACTGATACACATTTAATGATCTTTGGTTTAAGTTTCACTATTTTCCTAGTTTTAAGAATGCTGTTGTCCCTGACTGTCTTCGTGTCTTTTCAACAGTTAGTGTGCTTTATTCTGAAAGATTTGACCACACAGATTTCAATGAATGAAAAATACTGGGTGAAGCAAGGAGCTATATAAAATCTACAAAACCAGTTATGCTACCAGGTATGATCAATGGTGTGGGGTATTTAGAAGGAAAACCTCAGTAGCATGATTGTGTTCATGCTTGTAAAAAAAAAAAAGAAAAAAAACCCTTCTTTTTAACCCTTTATTAAACCATATAAGAGACAATGTTGAAACTTAAGAAAACATAACTTGTTTGAAATGTTGTGTAAAGACAGAAAAGAATAAAAGAACCTAAGTGAAAGTGTATGAACTATATCTGTGTGCTTTATTTGGGTACTTTCAGTTAAGATCAATCCTCTCATAATGTTAATGACAACACCTACACATGCATACTGTTCTCTGACGCATGAAAGAAAAACATTATGGCTTACGTGGCTTTAATTTTAACTCTTTCATTAAAAATCTAAACATGTTACAGAGGCTCTGCTCTGACTTCAAAGCAGAGTTTCACCGCAGAGGTTTATGAGCTCACATAATTTGCTCTAATTAAATACATATACATAAATGATTTCACGGCTTAAAATAATCAAATCTCTTCACACTGCAGCCCTGAACCTATTCACACCTGCTGGATCAACATCACTTATACAACACAGAAAGGAAGAGGACACAAAGACAGTACCAGACAGTGAAAGTGAAGGACACTGAGGCTTAATTGTTTTTGTATATTTGTCGTACAACTGCACATGTGTGCATCTCCGCTCAATGACACCACTATTATGTTAGGTCAAACTCAATCACACCAAAATCAGTGTCCTCTGAGGCAAGGGCAGAGGGAAGAAAGTGATGGACGAGATGAGAAATAACAAGTGGCACCCAGATCTATTCTCTGAGCATACAGATGTGTGAGCAAGAACAGCTGAATGTGTGTTATCACACGCTCTCCGAGCAGTGTTTACCAATGCAGCTACTTAAGGACTAACAATACAAAATCTTTCCGGGGGAATAACCCGCTTGTCATCCTTCCAGTGAGGAGAGAACAATGTTGCAGCGACCGCGGGGAGTTTATCACAGTTTCAGGGAGTGAACTGAGAACAGACTCCAAATCGTAGGAACGCTGCAGTTTTTTTTTTTTTTCTTTTCCAACAGGATGGGAGCGTATTGTTTAAACTCTGCTGTGTATTTCAAACAGGCAGGCACAATGCTGCTTTTTTCTTGACATTCCATTAAAGAAGCTGGTTGCAGCTTCCACTCAGAGAGGAACTGGGCTTGGCTGCAGAAAAGGGGGGAGGAAGGATGATGGAGGAGACGCCAAGGTTTGCTTGAGTCATACTGCCATCTAGTGTCAGCTCTTATAGCAACAGGTGCTGTCCGTGGTGCTGACTGTGCACACAAAGATGGCTGAGATTGTCCAGTGGGGCCAGTAATTACATTTTGTATACAAATGATGCAGCTTGATCAGCCAGAAAATTGAGATAGCTTATCTTTAGCCTGGAAGACTCATCCAAAACATGTAGTGATACAAAAGAGGCGGCTTCAAAACCTTTTTCATGCGCGATAAACCAGCCTGTGCATAGAAAGAGCACTCCAGCTAATACAGTATAGAACAAATACACCCTGTTAAAGAAATACATGCATTTGCAAAAAGGCTCAGGGCGACGTGTAGCACAGTTCATAAAGAGAAATGTCTGTGTGTTTTTCTTATGAGGCAAAGTGGGTCATGTCATGTAGAGGAGGCGATTGGGATACGATGGTGTGTACTGTAGTGTAAGCAGTGCAATGTTTACGAAGACACTCAGCCCTGACATATCTTAAAAATACACAAAGAGATATATTCATGTGGACAGAGACTTGGAGAACACACAGCCTAAAGTCAGGCTGATATTTTCATAAATCAATTTTAGGACACTGCACTTGGATATGAGTCAGACGGCGCTGGCAACAGGATGGCAAACCTGACATGACATTTGTTTTCTTTATATTTATTTATTCGTCCAAGTAAGACAGAAAAAAATCAAGAAGGGTTTTCAAATTAAAATCAAAACTTCAAAAAAGAGGAAGTTGAATAAAGATGTCATTTGACGACATAAATGTACGGCAGTTACTCTCTACAGATTGGTGATTCCCAACCTGTGGGTCGCGGCCCCTTGGTGGGCCGTGAAGGCATTGCAAGTGGGCCGACAAATAATTTCCAAAAAAAACGATTATTTTTTTATGAGGAGCTGTTTTATGAAGATACAAATATACATAGCAATGTAGAAATGTTAAATATCCGTAATGGTTTTAAGAATATTTAAAATGTAAACATTATTTTTTTTTTTTTTAATCCTTTACAAAGGCATATTAGAGCCCAACATGGAACAATGACCTAAAATGTCATTAATAAAAAAATGTGATTATACCCAAAATGTCGAAAAAAGAAAAAAAAAAGAGAGTTTAGCCTAAAATGTAATAACTGCAAAAAGTAAAAGCTATCATTTTATGATATCAGCATCTGTTACATCATTGACTTATTATATTTTGGGTTTCATTACTTTTTAAAACATTTCTGGTTCAGTACTTTAGTTAAATTATCAACCATTTACTACATTTTGAGTAGTTGTTACACTGTTTTTTATGACATTTAGGTCTTTGTTACAAATTGGGCTCTAACTAGGCATTATATATTATATAGCCTTCATATTTATGGGGTCAGAGGCTGGTAAGAGGTGAGATGTAAAAGTGGGCCCCGAGATGGAAAAGGTTGGGAACCGCTGCCATAGATATCACGTTAAAATGTAGACTCTGTACTCAGGGGTCTGAAGGGTCCTGGTTTCTGTTTGTACATCATTTGTAGTCAGTGCAGTGTTGATCCTTGTGGCATCGGCAGGTTCTGGTGTCAGTATAGAGAGTAAAAGCAGGAGGAAGACAACACCTCATTGTGACGTCTCAACTCCCATTGGTGGTGGTCTCAGGATTATTCATTAAGCAAGAACTGCAAACAATATGTGAAAGTATTAACATTAATTAAAGCAGTGTTTGAATTTCCTGTCTTCCTCCATTGCATCAGAAAAGATCAATCAGAAAGTCAAAAGTTGTTTCCTTCTCCTCTTGAGGTGTTACAGCCTCGGCCCGTATAAGTTGTAATGTGTGTGTGTGTGTGTGTGTGTCCGTGCTTGTATTTGCTCCCCCCCTCAGGCTGCCAGATGGAGATGGATGATTATACCTGGTGATTGGAGCGTCTGGCATTCAACAACCAGCACTGGTGATAAAGTGGTGCTGGTGATAAAGTGGTGAGAGGCTGTTTGGAGCTTCAGTCTGGAGCAACTGGATTTACAGCAAACTTTCACCAAACTTTGTCTGTGCTCATAACAAGACTCGGTTTTGACTCTGAGATAGTTTTGCTGCATTTGGTTAAAAAAAAAAAAATCCTATTATTTTTATTATAAACTTAAGTTATACCTTTCCAACTTCTACTTCCTTTAACCCTTTAAGAACCAAGGTTGTAACATGAGGACAGACCTGACAAAGCTCATAACACCAAACCATTAAACTGTGAGTTTTTCATGGATTTATTTTTTAAGCTTGTGTCCCTGAAGTAGCAAACGTGTGTCTCCTGTTGAACGAAGATTGACCCATATTTGGAATAGATGACAGTTTCACTATCCTGTGAGATTTGGTGGATCAAGAAATGATGGAGGTGTTGTTGCAAGTGTAAACGTAAAACATAAAAGAGACTGGCAGTTGTTCTTCGAACTACTGGCTCATACCAGAGTTACCGACATATGCTTGCAGTTGCAGTTGATGTCATACAAGTGGTTTCCAAACTTGGGTACTACTACCCCCAGGGGTGTGCAAAGTGATGTAGGATGAAAAATCGAGATAAAAATTTGATTTTGGGGACGCAGCACGGGTTCAAATCCGGCCTGTAGCCTGTTTCCCGCATGCCACCCCCCACTCTCTCCCCCTTTCCTACTCTATCCACTGACCTACTCTATCCATTAAAAGCATAGAAAGCCCAAAAAATATCTTAGAACGAAAGATAAAGTGATTTGAAAACAGCCTGACCAGCGACAACAACTCAGGCTATTCATACTTAAGAAATGCACATTTCTTTTTTCAAAAGTGAACTAGTATTTCTCACTGAAAATACTAATAAATTAATCTGTTTTTGTGCGACATAATTCACTTAACCAGATTTTATTTGTATGTTATGCATGCTAAATGTGGGAGATGGGAGTGGCGACAGATTAATAGATCTTTCTTTTTGTAGCTTCAGCCCATTGAGCTTCACTTGCACAAGTTGGGCTGGAAAAAATGCATCAGACAGGTTGATTAAATTTGGGCTGCTTGACTACATTTGGTGGGTTTTTGGAAAATATTCTGGGGAAAATATCACCAAAATATTCTCTATTTGTGGCAACAAAATAAAAAAAACTTACATACATCAATAAACTGTTGTGTCCATGCATTACATGACTAGTTTATTTATTTTTAAATGGAGAGAATCCGTCAAACTTGGCATCACTAATTGGTGATTGTTATTGGTTAATCAAGTATCACCGTGAAATGATATTGGTCACTTAGAAAGGAATGAGGGCCTGATCCAGAGATAAGATATTGGATTGGCCCTATGCCAGAAGGAAACTGGAAATCTTTTTTTTTAATTTAAATGTGGTCTGAGCTGATCATGGAGCCTGTTCGTGTAACTCTTACCTTTGTTTATTTAGTGCAGTTGAGTGCTTATGACAGTATTTTTATTCAGCATGTAACAGTTTAAAGGTTTTAAAATGAGTTTCTAGAGAGGTTGAGATTTTGGCTGTTTTTATTGATATGGTCTGGTTTTATGTTGTGTTTGGGCTGGAAACTGTCAATCAGATCTGGCAACCCTGGGTACATGGCTGGAGGTCAAATGTCTGATGAGTGCGGGCTGTGAACAGAAACAGAAGCCACAACATTAGACCACGAGAGGCTGATGGCTGACAGAATTGGACAGTAAGTTTCTCTTGTGTACATGTGTAGCATAGTTAAGTTATCCCAAGGTTAAAACTTTTTGGGTTCTTTTTGAAGCCAGGTTTTCTTGGACTTCCATTTCCCCTTCCTTTTCTATACCATCAGTCTTCACTTTATGGTCGAATTGATCAAGTATTCAGCCATCAACATTGTCAATGTCAGTCCTTGTGGGACAGATGAGACTTGTTTGACCTTTAATTTGAATAATCCAACAAGCGGTGACATTGGATTGCTGTTAAATTTAATTCATTCACTGTATGTGACTAATCCAAATGCTTTGTTCTGTCCTTATTGTTTATTAGAGTCAAATCCAAAAACCAAAAGAACATGGAGGCTTTTTTTCTGTTCTTTATACAATAAAAAGAAAAAGAAAAAAACATCAGAAAATGAAATCAGCACAGCTTGATTTGTTTTCAACTTTTACAAAGAAGTTAGCTTTTCATGGCCACAATAGATTTCTTTTCTGAAATGTCAAAGGAAGTTTTAATTTCTGAAAAATAAAAAGGATGAAAATAAATTTGTTCCCTTTCTAAAATGCAAAAAAAAAAAATTCAACACAGATATTGTGATAGATAGGATGAAAGATGGGAAGATGATAAGACGGTGAAGCAGTTGAGAGACAAGTTTTGTTTGTTTGGGTTGGCGCTCAGAGCGAAGGTTGGGTCAAACACAGGATACAAATCCAGGAGCTCGAGTTTCCAGAGCCATGAAAGATGAAAAGCAATCGCAAATATGAAAGACATATCAATTATTAAAGCTCAGGAACTGTCTGTTTTTATTCAGAATTGATGATTTTGTACTGTGATTTTGTTTGAAGGATCAAGGATGGGAAACTCAAGACACAGCAGCTATTGGTCAGTTTTTGTTAACCTGTTTTTCAGCAGCCAAGAAAACAAGTTCATTATGCAAGAATGATTACCGCCAAGGGGCATCTATAGCGTCATTTATACTCCTCGTTTGAACCACTTTCAGGCTAAGTTTGCATCTTTTGAAGATACTTTGAGTTCATAAAACACAGCAAAGAAGAAGACTTTGTCAAATATTTTCCTTTCTGAGGAAAGACGAAGTGAGAAACTAGAAACAGTTGAACAGTAGTTGCTAAGCACTGCTCAAGTGGCAGCTTGTTGCTTCAGCTCTGTCTTTGTTGTTCTTTTGCTCTTCTTTTCTTTTCTTCTCATAAATTATCTACAAATTTAGTGCTTGCTATTACGTTTTATGCATCATTTGTTGATTATGGTCATCAGGTTGGTGGTTATATTTGCCGCATTGTTTTTCTTTTTTTTCATTCCTGTATGTGTCCTATCTGTAACCATGGTTGCATTGTTCATGGACAAGGATAAGGCTTTTAGCAGCCCATAGCATGTCAGTGCTAACTGGTGCTAGACCCGAGTTGAGGTGAAGGAGTTAGGGCGACATGCCACTACTGCTGTTTGAGCTAGTAAGCGACAACATGGACCTGTCCTTCCATCCATCACTATGGGGAATGTACGAACTGTTTCCATTAAGATGTAGCAGCTAACGGTACTTACCTAGAGAAAGGGTTAATTAATAAAATGATTTAATTTCTTCTTCTACCTTTCTAAGTGCTACTCAGTGACAGCTTGTTGCAGCAGCTCTGTCTTTCTTTTTCTTTTCTTTCATTGATACTTATTATATCCTTACATTTATATATCCTTGCAACTTTTACACTTTTGCATTGCTGCTGTTACTATGAATTTCCCTGTTGTGGGATGAATGAAGAAGGATCTTATCTCTTTTACCTCAGACAATAACAGCTATGTGGAGTCAACAGACAGAGAATTAAGGCCCATTTGAAATTCTTTTGTTCGAGCGCCCCCTGGTGACTGCAATGTTTAACATCAATCCCAACATGAAGAGATGTGGAGTATGTGGCTAGTGATGGTGATATGATTTGAAACTTTTGAATCTATTTTCACTCTTAAATGAAATATGATTCAGCCATTGGTTGCATTAATCAAAGCTTTGTAGTTACCAGACCAACGCCTGTGGATAAAATGTTGTGTTGCACCTCTTCATAAGCGTTTTACGATGCCAGCAGAGGATACTTCTTGGACTACAAACATAAACAGAACACATCTGAAGACAAGACCCAATTCCGTGCCTACAAACAGCCTTTGAATACACAATCTCTGTTGAACAGATACAAAAATATTGGATGCATATTACCTTGAAAATGTCTGAGCTGTAATATTCATATCAAATCCCCATGATGAGGTTTGTACAACAAGCTTGGTTTGAACATACGTTGCAATCAGGAGATAAGGATTATTGAAACAAACATTTGCTCACTCTAATGCAAACTGATAACCATAAAAATCACCTTTACTGAAGTACAAACTAAACTCAACTGAGCCTTATTTACTACATCCATCAGACTACAATGCAAATAAAAGACTCAAGTTCCCCGAGTTGATTTCTCAGAGTGTGTATTCTCTTTGACTTCCACATTCATAAACCATCTTCAGCTTGTTTGTGAAGCTGTTACATCAGCTGCATGTTCAGGATTAAGAGAAAAAAAGAATGTAAATGGTCTGTGAGGATGAACGAAATGTTACGACGTGTGTTGCATAACGTTAAAAACATGACTTAGCCAACAAGTGAACTACTTAAAATAAGTACAAATTGAATTTTCATTCACAAAAATTACACCCAGTTTATTGGGCCAAAGTCTTCATTTTGTTTAAAAACCTGTTGTCCTTGGCTTCAACCCCAGCAGACTTCACTTGTCTTAAAACTGCACTAAATGACTTCACCAGCACATCAATAAAAGATCATTACACCTAAATAAAGTCTCACTCTGTTTGGCCTTGTTGTTTGGGTTTTTGTTGTTCGATTGCTCCCTAAGTTTCTGTTTGTCTGCTCTGTTTTTCAGAGAACTTCTAAAAGCTGTTTTTGAAGGAGCTTTCAAATAAAGTTCATTATCAGAGCATTAAGTTAGAGGACAGTGTCTGGGAAAGTGAAGCCATATTTTAGCTGTGTATTTTACTTCTATTAAAAACACTTTTCTCTCATTTTGTTTAACTCCCAGACTTTGAGACAGAACGCCAATGCCTAAATGTTTTCATTTGTGCCTGATGACCTTGTGTACATGGGGTGTATCTGATTTAAGCCCCTGAAATGAATGATAAGGTACAAGGAAATGAAGACATGGAACAAATATATGTGTATAAGGGACATCTTTACACTAGGGTGTTGTTAAAACGTGTTTTTGGAAACCACTTCAGCCGATTTTCATTTTAAAGGGCCTTAGGAAAGTCACGTGCTGAATCATCCAATCAGGGACAGGCAAAAGAGTCAGTCAGTAGTACGATGTGAAGGCAGCTCTTGTGTTTTCTCCCTGATCACTCCTCTGATTTCCCTCCTCTCTCTTTGATCCTCTCACCTCAGAGCAACAGTAGAATCGCTTGAACGCTGCTTAGCATGGGGATCTGTGACTATTTATTTTCCAATTCACCAGAGAACTGAGGATCAGGATATATCCTCTATTGCTTTAAGATGCAGAGATAATCTGTGTTCCCTCCCTTCTTTGCCTTTTTTTTCCCTCCTTGGTTGTACTTAAGATTTTCTTGCACCACCTGTTCTTTGTCACAGTGTTAGAGTTCTTGTTTTTTTCTCTTGTTCTCATGTAAATGTTGAATCTTGACATACAGATTATGTCATGAATGACCTCTGTAATGCCTAACTTTCAGTTTTAATGTCAAGAGTAGTAGTAGGGGAATTACGAACAGGATGAGTGTATCACAGTTGAACAGTACTGAACATGTCTGAGTGTGTGTATGTGAATGCAATGTAGACTCACACTCAAGGAACTGATACCATACAAAAGCAAATTAACAGACAAATATGTGGAATTTGTTGCAAAATGAGGAGTAAATATTGAAGTTTTTTTAATATATATATATATATATATAAACTAATTTAACTAGTTTTGAAGTAAAACACTGCAAGGCTTGTCTTACTCCATCAATGTTTTACTCACGTTCCACTCTTCCCTTGATCCAACACTGACGCTGTCTCCAGAAGTTTATTGTGTCCTGCACAAATTGATGGACGTGATGGTTGATCTTTTCCATACTTAGTTCTGTAGTTTCTCTGAGTCTGCATTTCTGATTTTGTTTCAATAAAAACCATGGCACACATTGAGCCTTTTCTTAAGGAGTAGCCAATTTTAGGGGTCCATTTAACACAGGGGTCTACAAACTACAGCCAAAACTATGGCCCCTCTCCACGTTTGGTCTGGCCCTCAGAACAATTCTAAAATCCCAATTTTAAAATGAAAATTGTTTCTTCTTTTTTTCAATCCGTTCATTTATTTTTATAATAGGCCTGTTATAGTCTGTTCTTTAAAATAAAATGTTCATTGACCATTAGCTATATTCAGTGTTATCTTTTGGAAAATTAAGTTGATGCTTTTTCACAAACTCTCAGAATGTGACATTCAACATCAAGTTTTCCATGTTAATATTTACTACGCAAGCCTTCTGAAAACCTCCATCCATCCATTTTCTTAACCGTCTATCCTGCTATTCAGGGTCGCGGGTGGCTGGAGCCTATCCCAGCTGTCATTGGGCGAGAGGCGGGGTACACCCTGGATTGGTTGCCAGTCAATCGCAGGGCTGACATGTAGACAAACAACCATTCAAGCACACACTCACAGCTACGGGCAATTTAGAATAATCAATTAACCTAACATGGGCATATTGTTGGTCTGTGGGAGGAAGAGAACCCACGCATGCACGGGGAGAACATGCAAACTCCACACAGAAAGGCCAACCATGCCCGAACAGGGAATCGAACCGGCAACCTTCTTGCTGTGAAGCTGGAGCGCTACCCGCTGCGCCACCGTGCAGTCCGCTGAAAACCTCAACAAAACAAAACAAGGCAAAAAGGTTAGGGAAGAGAAAAACTGATTCTGAATACAGGATATTTAACCAGCAGTGGACACATGATTTTTTGTCGTTGTTGTTGTTCAATGGAAAGCAAAAGACCACTTTTCAGACTTTAATTGCAAAATTAGAATGAAAAACTGTGGCTGTGAAGCTGATATTGCTCTTAAATAGGTTACACAGCTCTCTATGAAGTAACGCTTATATTTAAATAGGCTAACATGCATAACAAATCTAGCATTAGGTGTAATAGAGAAATATCCTGAAACTAACCTGGCAGTTGCAAGCATAGCAAATGTATAATCATGATAAAATCTCCTGGAATAAAATCCAACTCTATAATAATACTGGCAGTCACTTTGGCACACTATTATCGGTTACAGACGAGGTAAAGTTACGTTGCCCCCAAAGAAATTGTTTGGGGACCCCTAATTTAACCCTGTAAAGCCCAACCCATCAAAAAATAGTCAGAAAATTCCAATATTTTGGAACTGAGATGCTTATTAACCATTTTAACAAAATGCACAAAATTATTGGTTTATTATTTCATTCATGATGGATTTCTTATGTCACATTTGAAACACTGGGGAATTTAGTGAACTATTTTATTTATTTGTTTATTTATTTTTTAGTAAATGTGCATTTATTTCATGCAGAAACAAAC
This sequence comes from Thalassoma bifasciatum, assembly GCA_008086565.1. Lineage (NCBI taxonomy): Eukaryota > Metazoa > Chordata > Actinopteri > Labriformes > Labridae > Thalassoma > Thalassoma bifasciatum. Next base: position 62,387 of record RPOG01001567.1, read on the forward strand.
GTTTTTTTTTTTAAGTAACTAATTTGATGTTATTCTTACTGCAACCTCTTGAAAATCAAGCAGTGATTTTCCTGAAAATAAGTATGTGAGTGGATGATTTCATGAGAGCAGAGATTTTGAAAAGGGCCAAATACAACTTCAGCTGGCTGTACTGATATGACAGTACTCAAGGTGGTAGAATATGTTCTTAAAAATATTTTTAACAGGATTTTAAAGAAACTATTTATCATTTTGATTAGATAGAGGCCTTTGAACTCATGTATTAAATATGATACGTTGGCTTTATAGGGTTAAAAGAACCTCACAGAACAAATCTGATTACGATATCTCATCAACTGCCTTTGTTAAAATTTTTTCACATTGTAAAGACACTTTACGGACAGTTTAGTTTTTATGAGGTGAAGTGAGCAATATCTGATTTACATGCTGAGCTGTGTAAACTTCTGCTCTGCCTCTGTAACATATTTACATGATAGTTCCCACAAAATGTTCTGACACTTCTCGTCTTCTCACAGATAAACTTGCCAACTTCAGTCTCTTTTTCTTTGTGGGGTTATAGCGCAATGATTATGTAAATGCTGCTCCACCCCGACTGAAGCATTTCGCCTGAAAAAAGCTCAGATTTTTATTTTTTTGTATATATTAGTTCAATATTTCAGCACCTTCAGCGGATTCCACTCAGAGTGTTTATCAGCGCTTGTGCCTGTCCATTGTCTCATCTCTCTGAAATAGATCACAGGAGTTGAGCCGCACACTGATCCACAGTGGAGGCATTACCCACCACACACACACACACACACACACACACACACTCACTCACACACACACTCACTCATCACCATCAGTCTTTCTGACTGCAGGGCCTGTGTTTTTCTGAGGTCATGGAAGATCAATGTTGACTCCATGGCGTAATCATCTGAGGAATAAGATTAGCATATCTTAGCGCCGATTGAGTTGTCTTGGAGGCTGCAGTGGGGAGGGGTGATTAAGGATTGATTGTCCCAGCAGGAGCGGTCATGAAATTCAGGAGAAAAACAGCAGTGAGACAGAGGAAGGAGGAACTGTTTGACTAATTCTTGAAGTGATAGATTACTTTATTTCAAATAGAGTCTTACGCACAACTCTGGCTTGTATTTCCTAACTTCTTTATCAGTTGTTTTTATCACTCTACTACTACTTCACTTCAGCTTCAGCTCTATTTAGTCGTGTTGACTGTCATTAGTAAGATCAAGAAAGTCTCGATTAATTCTTTCTTAGGCTTGGAAATGCTTGGAAAAAGGCAATTACGACCATAATGAAAAATTAGCACTGTAAATATGAGATAAATTTTGGTAATTAATTTGGCTCTGTTTGGTTGTGTTGGCCCAAATTTTTCAGTTTGTTGTATTTGTATTGTACAACAACAACTACACATACCCTCCAACTTTGCATGGGTGACTGATTTTCACATCTACTTTTTTAAATATTAAGTTTGGCTTTAGAATTTGGTGCAATTTGGTTTAATCTCTTAAGTCTCAGAGTCGTTGGCAATCAGTCCAACATTCATATGACTTTGTCAAAGTATAAACAGTAACACCTTTGTCAATGTAAGGATGCTACATGTTAGAAAGCTTAGATTCTTTATATTTCAGCTGCTAAGTTTGTTTTACAGTTTTCTTGATCAGCAAAATGTAAATAGTGAAAGAAATCCCTGGAATCCAGAGTTCAAACATATCAAAAGTGTTGTTTCATAAAATTAAATTATAGAAGTGGTGAAATTGCTCCTGTAAAGTCCATTGTATGTTGGTCTGCCAAGTTTGTTTTCTTAAATAACAGCTGCCTCACAGTCTTATTGTGAAGTTTTGGTCTTTGTGTTGGTTTGGTTAGGTTTCCTTGCAGTCTTTTTGTTTTTGTTTGTTTTCTTACATTTTTGTGTTTTGTGTTTCTCAATTTTGCTCATGTGTCTGCTTGTTTCATTACTTATCAATATCCTTTGTATATGTTTCTTGTTTTGTATTTTCCTTGGTGTTACATGGTCACTTTGTGCAATGGAAAAACGAAAACTAAAATTTGTTGGACTGATAATGATTTTTCAGTTCAGTTTGTGTTGCAAACTGCATCAAAGTTATTGTCTGAACTTCATTTACTTCGTCTGTTGAGTAAAGTTGGTCTCATTTCGTAAGTTAAGTTGGCAAAACTTCAAATCAGAAGTTTGAGGCTGTAACTAAATTCTTTAAGTTTGCTTCAGAAAAGAACGGGTTTTCCAACTCAAGTCTACAGGGGTTTTCATCTAGATTTTCAATTTCCCGCATGCGTGACCATCTCTCCTGTTCTGTGTAGTTTTTAATCACCATAAAGTGAAGTATTTTTGTTTGAGAGTTGTGATAAAACTCTTCAAATTGGTATCCCACCAGTGCTTTCATTTTCAGGATTCTTGGTTTTTAGAACTCAAAACTGTAAGTTACATTACATTACAAGAATAGTTCGTTATCTCAACAAAAAATATATTATTTGGTTCAAACAGAAGATTTTTAATTGGCCTCAAAACTCAATAATCCAGTGCAAACAATTGCCTTGAAATTTTGAGTTAACACAACTTTTTCATGTTTACAGTGTACTGGTTTCCTGTGTGTTTGGTTATCTTTCCTGATGCCCTTTTGCTTCCTTCCCTTGTGATTGCCCTCATGTGTTTCACCTGTGTCCTCAGTCACACCTGTGTTTGATTAACTCTGTGTCTACATAGTCTCTGTGTGTCTGCTGAGCTCAGTTTGTTTCTGTTTGCCACATGTTAACAGTCTTGTCTTGCTCGATGAGGATTCTCCTCCTCTGTGTCTCAAAGTAAAAGTTATACTAGATTTTTGTTTTTTAGATTTTTTGAAGTTTTGGATTTGGACATCTCCTGTTTCCTGCAAAACTCTGACACTCGTGGCCTTTCCTCCTCGATGTGAACATTATGAAGCTGGGTTTATTTATTTTCCTTGGGGTTTTAGCTACAAAACAAAAGTGACCCTATTGTTTTCTGTTGAGTTTTCTTCACAGGATAGCTTGTGATAGCCATCAAGCTCTCCCTGATGCTATGTCCATTTATTTTATAGTCTATGGTTGGAAAAAAGAAAAAAATTATCACAAACAGTTTAACTCATATTTAGCCGATGCTCACTATCATAATAAGTCTTCTTCTGCCTTGAATCACTTTCTCTTTTGAACAGCTCAGCTCAAGTTAACACCATTACTTTACATATTCATTCATACAGCGAGATATAAAGTGAGACTTTTTTGACTTCAATATTGTTTTCTTTGCATTATTTCCAATTAAATATTGCCTTTAAAAAGTTTGCAAAGCATCAATCACAGTTTCTTCTTCCTTTGTTTATTTATTTTTTCTTTTTCTTTTTATGACATTTTACACAGAAACCCATTATTTTGGATTGAGGGTTTTGTATTACCCTTAATTTCGTGCCTTCAGCTCAACAAGTAGAAAATTCTGTAAGCTGCAGCCACACACTTTAGTCATGTGACCTTTAGTGAGTGGAGTGGTTACGCGGAAAAAAAGGTAGATCAGGTGACAAAGTAACAGCACAGAAAAGCTGGTTATATCTACCAGTTGGGTGTAAGGGTTGGTTCAAAGATAGACAACAGGACTTAAAGCAAGAGGCATGGAGGTTGCTGGTTTACTGCTTCTTTTGTGAGACATTACCTTAACCCTTGGAGGTGGATGGATCGCTCCAAAATATTGATATCAATACTAATATTGGTGTCGGTACCGATCAATACTTATGTGATGAGATTGATACTTAGGTTTCACTTTTCTTTCTGTGTGTGTGTGCTCCTCTCACTCACTCACAAATTTATTAGACCAACACTCAGTGACAGTTTTTTTCCTCAGCTGCTCTACATTGTCAGTAAATTGCTGATTTTCTGAATATATTTATGTTTCTGTAATGGTAATCTACTAGTATGTGCAAGCTTTTTAATCAAAATAATATCTTAAATGCTTACAGAAACTAATTGCTGTCATGCATAAATATTCAATTTTACTATTTTACAACAAGGCAGGGAAAAAATTAAAGCACTTGATTTTTTTTTCCAGATTGTATTTTTTTTTTTAACTTTTATTTTTCAACAGAAACAGTTTTAATGGTTGTGTGGTATTTTGATTGCTATTAAAAAAAAATGTTTTATTCAAAAAAGTTCAGAAAAAACAGTACAGTTGGGACATAGTCAACCATTTTCATTTTAAAACCCCACCACCCCACAGAAAACAAGTAGGAGAAATAAATGAATAAACAATACCAGATTTAAAAAAAAAAACACAGCAACCCTCCCAAACCAACAGACAGGCAAAAAAACATATTACTGGAGTAGAGAACTCAAAAGAAAATATATATATTCTATTATATATATATATAATATTCGGTACCTAAATAATGGTAAGTTAATACCAGTAACATAATTTTAAGAGTGGTAAAAATGGGAAAGGAAAGGAAAACACACACATACTCACACACAACCCCAATGATATATATATATATTTTTTGATTAATTTTGACGAACTGCTTTTCCATGTAAAAGTGATCGGTATTGATATCGGTGAAACTGGCCCTGTATTTACTTGGTATCAGATCAATACCAAATTTTGCAGTATCACACACCACTATTCACTCTCTCCAAATTGGTGAGATAACATTCTTTGTTCTCAGTGATCAGGTAAACTGGGTTTGAAACAATAAAAACCAGCTTTCTCAAAATAACAGAAGTGGATGTGCTCTCTCTGTGTATCTGCTGCAGTTTACCTGTTCTTCACCATCTTTGAGCAGAGTCGTAAACAACATATTGGGAATTCTCCACAAACCTGGTCCATCGCTCACACTTTATTGTCTGTGTTTGTTCATAAATATTCATAAATCAATTCCAACCTCTGACTTTAACTGTCACAGAGGACGACAGAGGCTGTGCCAGTTGTTGTCAGAGAATATAAAGAGCCTATTACTGTGTCTGTTTGAGTAGCTGTGAATTTCATTACTGAGTCCTCTGTGCCACCTCTGAGAGCTTTTTGTGGCTCTCCTGGGGTAAAAGGTTACGTCACGTGCGTTTTATTGCGGCCATTACCTGCCGATTCACACCCTCTCTCTCCAGATGCTGCTACATTTGGCTCGCTGTGACGGACAGATGCCAGGAGTGATTAGATCCAGTGGATTAAAGAGCAGGCTCTCTGCCTGAAATACACCTCTGCAGCTCTCAGATGTCAGCCATGAAATGAGACAGACACTCCAAATGAGGGAACAGCTCAGGCTAATATCCCATCACAAATGCTGTTTACTTCAGATTTAGCCCGGCTGCCCATGACTGTCTGGCCAGACCGAGTGTTGGAAAGAAGCAGCACAGGCAGAAACATTTCCCCTGAAACCTAAAGAGACATTCTCAACGTTAGACCCAGAATGTTCCATACCTCAGCCAGCCAACTCCCTGTCACTCACGTCTGATATCTTCCCCAAATGCAGGCTGGGAGGCAGAAGCATAGTGGCGCCTCCTGTTGCTGAGGAGTGGCAAGGAGCCACGGAGGCTCTCCTCACAGCCAAAAAACAGCAGATCACATTAATTAGTGAGTCCTTTGTCCTTGTGTTTTTGGACAGCGTCCTCTAATTTATTGATGAAAGTTAAAAAAGCTCCTCATGTAGAGAGTTTCAGACTTTTGGATGCTAACATGCTGCCAGCACTAAGTAGCTTGTGGCTTGCCCATTTAGTGGATGCTTCATGAAAACCTGCTTAAGGGTCAAAATGTTGGTGAAGTCTCTTGGTTTTCACTGTGACGCTTCCTTTAACCTACTATATTGTCCTTGTGAGAGCAATAGTAAGCTAATATGTCCGTCTGTCATTTCATCTCATGGTCTCCACATTTATTTTTATGTTTTCCTCATTACAGGGTGATATTACTTTGAACTATATGGTCCAGGACCTGGCAACCCATGACTGACAAGTCTGTACTGAGCTGTAATGGTTCTGTTTCAAGCTGTGTTCACATAGCTTTAAATGGGTTATTCTGCTTTTCCATATATTAAACATAGCAGATGAAAACATTGCTGATGACTGTTTTGTTTTTGTTATGATACATAGTTTTATAAAGCTTATTTTCCTTTTCCTAACCAACTGTCTACTTCTCAGACTATTGTTTTAACCACAGGAATATTAAATTGTATTTAATCAACCGTAATGTTGGTGTCTCAAAGCTTTAAGTCAATGCTATTACCATGAAAAGATATCAGACTGTGTCCCTTTCCCTCCATTTTTCATGCTCCATTAAGTGAACTAAATATTGTTTGTCTTTTTTGAGTCTCAACCATTTAAATATTTAGTGTCTCTTACAGATTTATTTTTCTACAAGGTCTGTGAGGTATTTCACTTCACACGCTATTACAAAACCCATATTTAATAGAACAGACAAATGAAAGCTGATCTACAGTAACAATCCTGGACGTCATCCACCCCTCCATCCAGTCACTTTCTACCACTTATCTGGGTCTAGGTTGCAGAGGTAGCACAACAGCTGTGAAGACTAGTGACCCCTCTCCCCAGGTACTTCCTTCAGTTTCTCAGGAGGGATGACCAGGACTGTCCAGGCCAGCCGAGAGATATAATCCCTCCCTTGTGTCCTGGGTCTAGAACATTCATGAGGCTCCTCATGATACAGAGGAGCAGTGGCTCTACTTTGAGCCTTTCCCAGATATCTAAGCCTTGAACTCTATCTTTAAGCTTTGAGCCCAGACAACCTGCAGAAAAAGCTCCTTTCAGCTGCTTGTACTCACAATCTTGTTCTTTGGTCACTACCCACAGCTCGTGGTCACAGGTGAGGGTTGGAGCATAGATTGACTGGTAAACTGAGAGCCTTGCCTTTTGGCCTTCTTCACCACAACACACCTGTGTAGTGTCCACATCACTGCTGACACTTCTCCTGTCTGTCAATCTCCCATTCTCCCCTCTCGTTAACAAGACCCCCAGACACTTTAACTCCTCCACTTAGGGCAAAAACTCCCTATGGACTCAGGAAAGGCAATCCCCCTTTTTCCAGCTTAGAACCATGGCCTTTGACTTGGAGGTGCTGATCAGAGTTCGATGAGGCCCAAATCATACTGTATCTTTAGACCAAACCTGTGTTGCTAAATATTTATAGGTTGTAGAAATCCCTGAATCTGTCTGTATATAGATAAAAGCGTTCTAAAAATCTTGCAATCTTGCATGGGGATCTCCTGACAGGTTCATGACACCTATGAGAGGTGGGCCTCAAACACCAAGGTCTAACCACAGCTCTGCCTTTAATAGGCTTCCAGGGGGCTGGCCAATCAAAGTACAGAGGGTTTGTGGAGCGGGGAGCCTTAAAGAGGCAGCAGCTGAAATAATAGTTTTCTAATATACCTGAGTGAGATAAATAGGGACTTTTTTGTATCATATTAAGGTACTACCAGGGGGACAGGATAAAAAAAAAGATATGAAGTTGGAAAAAAATAAGCATATATATATATATATATATATATGTGTGTGTGTGTGTGTATATATATATATATATACCCCCACTTTGAATGATATGTCTAGATTTGATCTCCATGGATGTTACTTTTCTTGAATCTCAGCTACTGCAGCCTGAACAGTCCTTCTCCTGATCAGCACCAGACTGTTTATTCACAATTTTTTTTTATCTGTGTAAATGGCTTCACTTCAACAAGCGTGTGAATTATCTAGTGTAGAGTTTGATGAAAAGACTGTCTGATAAATAGGTCTGCAAAATGTTTTTTTTTTTTTTTTTTAAATCAATCAATCAATAAATTTGCAGCATTACCAGCAGCAGAAGAGGATTAAACCGCCTTGTTGTTTATTCCTGTTCTCAACTGTTGTCGGTGCTTTGGTAACATATTAATCATACTTTAAGATTTTGATTTATGTGAGGCAAAGTTCATGGTTCATTTGTATAACTTTTCTTTGATGTTTTGGCCTTTTGGTCTTCACAGAAGCTCATTAAAACCCACTGCTTTGACTCTGATTTAGAGTGTAGTGCTGGCTTTATTGGGAGAAGGAAGAATCAGGGTCACACATTGTGTTGAGTCCAGGTTTTCCCGTGAACCAGCGACCTCCTGATAATAACCTCACACTACACCACATGCTGTTGCCCGTCAACCCAAACAGAGATGAAACACTAGATATTGTTATTCAGATGGTGACTTTATTTCTTTGGTACATTTTTCAACAAGGGTACAAAGTTCACAACACAGATAGAAAACAGTGATAAAGCACAAAGACTGACATGAAAGTGCAGACTTTTTAGGATTGGTTTCAACAGCTAGAGAGTGGAGGCAGAAAAATGTATAACAAAGAAGATGAACACTCATAATATGTATGTGTTTATATGTATGTATGTGGAAGTATATGAGACTACAAACAGCTAATCACTCTGATATCTCTGGCTTAATGTCCACTGATCATGTCTTTCAGCATTTGTCTGTCCACTTTTCATTTTCTGGCCTTTTGCAGTCACGGTTGTTGTTGTTGTCCTTGGCTTTTATTATCACTTCTGACAAGATTCACAAGGCAGTAGAAGCCATTCACTATTTTAAAGGCAGTTTGGCCAAGAACTATATATCCATCTACCCATTCCATAAGGTATGTTACGGTTTCAAACCAGTGGTTGTAGATGAACCCAAAAGCAAGCAGAGACGGTGGAGGCAATTGCAATGTGGTTTATTTTCAGAAGGAGGAGGGGTGAGGGTGAGTGATCCAGAGAGAGAGTGGCAGCGTGGCTGAGTCTGGGCAGCAGTGCAGGTGATCAAGTGGAGACACTGGAAAGTAAGGAGAGAGAACAGCATTTAGCAAAAAACCAAGCACAGGAGATAACAATCTTCGCAAATACTTATCGCTAGAGAAGCCCGATGTACCACAGTAGGAGTGGGAATAATCTGGCACCAGACTCTTCTCTCAGCAGGCTTTTGTGCAGAGTGGTTGATGAGGGTGATTAGGTGCAGGTGTGAGAGTGCAGGAGTGGCTGGAGCAGGAGTGGCTGGTGCAGGAGTAGCTGGAAACGCCCAAGGCTCTGTAGGTGGGGGGGATCAGGAAACACTCCACAGCAAAGATCACCACAGTACCCCCCCCTCAACGGACGCCTCCTGGCGTCCTCCCAGGCTTGTCTGGATGTGCCACATAAAAGTTCCTGAGCAAAGAGTTGTCCAAAATAAGCTTACGTGGAATCCAAGACCTCTCTTCTGGACCATAGCCCTCCCAATCCACGAGGTACTGGAAACCCCGTCCTCGGGGCCTGACATCCAGAATCCTAGCAACGGTGAAGGCCGGGTGATCATCAATGATCCGGGGGGTGGAGGGGGTACGGCCGGAGGGCTGAGGTCACTGGAGGAGACAGGCTTCAGGAGAGACACATGAAAGGTGGGGTGGATCTTGAGAGAGTCAGGAAGCTTGAGTTTAACAGAGGTAGGGTTGATGATCTTGACTATTGGGAAAGGTCCTATGAAACGTGGTGTGAGCTTACGTGACTCCGTTTGGAGGGGGAGGTCTCGAGAGGAGAGCCACACCATCTGTCCGAGCTGGTACTCAGGAGCAGGGGAGCGACGTAGATCTGCCAGCCGCTTGTTCCTCTCAGCCGAACGAGTGAGGGCTGCCCTGACATTTCTCCAGACCTCCTTAACCTGTCTCAGGTGCTCCATCACCGAGGGGACTGCCACCTGATGTTCTTGGTCAGGGAATAAAGGGGGTTGAAAACCAAAACAGGCCATGAAAGGGGACATACCTGTTGCAGAACTGGTGAGGGAGTTGTGGGCATACTCAATCCATGGGAGGAAAGAGCTCCATGAAGCAGGATGGTGGGCTACGACACACCGAAGAGCTGACTCCAGGTCCTGATTAGCCCGCTCTGTCTGGCCGTTGGTCTGAGGGTGGTATCCAGACGAGAGACTGGCTGCTGCGCCCACCGCCTTGCAAAACTCCTTCCACACTTGGGAGGTGAACTGGGGGCCTCTGTCAGAGACTATATCACTGGGAATACCATGGAGCTTAAACACGTGGAGCACGAGGAGGTTAGCAGTCTCTAGGGCAGAAGGCAGTTTAGGGAGGGGAACATAATGGACTGACTTGGAGAAACGGTCAATAATGGTTAGAATGACTGTGTTACCTTCAGAGGGGGNAGGTCAATGGCACAATCATAAGGGCGGTGAGGGGGTAGGGAGAGAGCTAGGTCCTTACTAAAAACAGGGGCCAGGTCATGATATTGAGGGGGAACCCTGGTGAGGTCAGGAGGTGACAAGGGTGGTTGAGAGTTTCTAGAGGCAGGGACAGCTGACAGGAGGCAGTGGGAATGACAGTGGGGGCTCCAGCTGACGATGGTGGAATTTCTCCAGTCAATATGGGGGTTGTGCTTCTTGAGCCAAGGGAAACCAAGTACCAGAGGAGATACAGGTGAGGGGATAACAAACAGTTGGATGGTCTCTCTGTGATTGCCGGAAATGATGAGGGTGAAGGGGACGGTTTGATGAGTCACTCGGGAAATAAGGCGCCCATCCAGGGCTGTGACTGTCTTAGGGGAGGGCAGAGGCTCGAGGGGTAGCTGGAGTTGTTTGACCAGATCTTTGTCAATGAAACTATCGTCGGCACCGGAGTCAATCAGGACTTGGATGGGGATAGTGCTGTGAAGCCAAAGTATGCTGGAGGGGACAGACATGCGACGACAGGAACTGGAGGGGGAAGTGGTTTGGCTCACCATGGTGCCCTCCGTCACTGGTGAGCCCTCTCTTTTAACGTTTGGGGACAGGAGGCAATGAAGTGACCGGTTTGTCCACAATAGAGGCAGAGTTTGTGGCTCATGCGCCTCAGCCGCTCCTGCGGGTCCAAACGGGCCCGGCCCAGTTGCATGGGCTCTTCTAGACCGGAAGGTGGTGCAGGAGGGGCCGAGGGAGGAGGGGGATTGGGAGATGTAGGGGTGAACAAAGTGGTGGGGCCTGCTGAAGGAGCCAACCTACGGGGTCTATCAACCCGCTCCCTGAGTCTCTCTCTCAATCTGTTATCTATCTTAATAGACAGAGATATTAACTCCTCAAGAGATGAAGGGTCATCCCGGGAAGCTAGCTCATCCTTCAGTTGTTCGGACAAACCCTTAACAAATATCCCCATTAATGCAGACTCATCCCACCCACACTCATTTGCCAAAATACGAAAATCAATAGAATATGAAGCTACTGACTGTGAGCCCTGACAAAGTGCAAGCAGACGTCTAGAGGCCTCTCTCCCTCTAACGGGATGATCAAAAACCTTGCTCAGTTCACTGGAAAATAACTTAAAAGAGGCTAGCACAGGGGAAGCGTTATTCCAAAGGGCAGTAGCCCATTTAGCAGCCTTGCCACGTAACAAATTAACCATGTATGCTATCTTAGCTTTATCTGTAGGGTAGCTCGAGGGCTGCATATCAAACACGAGAGAACAATTTAAAATAAACTGCCCACAAGAACCTAAATCCCCAGAATAAGGCTCAGGGGGAGGAACAAAAGGCTCCTTATGAAGAAGGGCAGGGGAAGCTGGCTCTGGTGGGTTACTCACAGGTGGGTTGGTGCTGAGGGTATTGGGCTGGTGATCCACATGGTGAAGCTGGGTGGCTATTTGAGTGATTTGTTGGTGGAGGTCCTGAAGTGATTCCAAAATCCCATGAAGCATGTTATCATGTCGTCCAATGAGAATTCCCTGGTTAGACAGAGCCTCCTTCACAGAATCTGGGTTTGCTGGGTCCATGNGCAAGCAGAGACGGTGGAGGCAATTGCAATGTGGTTTATTTTCAGAAGGAGGAGGGGTGAGGGTGAGTGATCCAGAGAGAGAGTGGCAGCGTGGCTGAGTCTGGGCAGCAGTGCAGGTGATCAAGTGGAGACACTGGAAAGTAAGGAGAGAGAACAGCATTTAGCAAAAAACCAAGCACAGGAGATAACAATCTTCGCAAATACTTATCGCTAGAGAAGCCCGATGTACCACAGTAGGAGTGGGAATAATCTGGCACCAGACTCTTCTCTCAGCAGGCTTTTGTGCAGAGTGGTTGATGAGGGTGATTAGGTGCAGGTGTGAGAGTGCAGGAGTGGCTGGAGCAGGAGTGGCTGGTGCAGGAGTAGCTGGAAACGCCCAAGGCTCTGTAGGTGGGGGGGATCAGGAAACACTCCACAGCAAAGATCACCACAGTGTGAGCATTGTTTGAGGCTCGAATTGTTGCTAATCTTGATAAATACTGTACCATGCCTTGTTTGTACTGTACAATAGGCGTGAGTAGCTGAATATCTTCCACCCTTACTTCCAGATTAAGTTTCTCTGTCAAGAAGAGGAGAAATATCCTAGATGCTGTATAATCTAGTGATGCTGTCAATACCTCTTTTTATACAGAATAAGAGAAAAAAAATCTCATAAACATTAGTGTACATATGTTTTTGGTGTTCCAGTTTTCAGCTCATCCTGTAAAATGTATTCTTTCTTCAATTTAAAGTGTTTTTCTTTCACATAACAGGCAGTAAATTGGAAATGACGCCATATATTGAAATTTATTTTTCCAGAAAAAAATGGGCCTAAAGACTTACTCACAGGACATTTTTTGACCGTTTAATGGTCAAGATAGGCAAAATAGTCCAGGCAGGCATTTTGGGGTTTGGTATTAAGGGGTTAATCTGTTTACTGCACACAGCACACACATTCACATTCAGCTGTAAATGGGGGACACTAAATTTCTCTTTTCTGATCTGAAAAAGCTGTAAAACATCTACACACTCAGCTGCTCCACCACAAGGGGACGTGATCCTGCAAAGATGTGCATGAAAAGCAGTTCCAAAGACTAATACATTTATTTAAATGCCCCAACACGTCCATCAGGTTCACTGATCATCATGTGCAATGTCCAGTGTACAAAGTGCATGCAGCTGCAGGGTCCAAGGGGAAAAAAACGAGTAAATAAATATTCACAACCTTCTTTTCTGCAATGTTAAGCACACAGACTGTTATTCAACATTAGATCTTAGTCAATAATCAAAGAAGTTCTGCTGCTGTGCCTGGAGCAGAAACGCTCCCAGTGTCTCTCTTAATTTGGAGAAGCACTCAGGGTTTCGGTTTCAATCACAGCAGCAAGAATGACTGTAATCTGTACTGCACAGTATTTACAGAAGAGTACAGTGTGTGTGAAGTGGATGTACCTCTATGACTGAGGCCGGCTGTCAGTCACCAGAGGGATGAAAGATAGAGAGACAGTGAACAAAGAAGCACAAACGAGGACAGGTTAACTGAAAACTGAGTCTGTGTTGTGATGTCTTTTGCAGACAAATAGTCATCAATGTCAACATTAAAGAAGGATCAAATAGAAGTGTAGTCACATCCTCATTTATTCAACCCTTCACCTGGATCCCGGTTTGACTTCCTGCTTACCTTTCAACCCCTTCAGAAACACTCCATCACATTGTTATACAGCTCCATAGACTTCCTTAAAGGCCATAATTTATAATGAGGTTTACTGTGCCAGCATCAGTTATCTCTAAATTCTATCTTTCAGTATCTGTGGTCTAGTTGGATTTTCTGGGAGAACATGAATCCAGTTACAGCGTATAGACTGAAAACCCCTTTGATGGCGTTAAGCAGGCTCCCAAAGTTTAGTTGTCAGAAATGAGATGATCAAGTAAGAATCAAGATTCCTCCTTATTTCTCTTCTAAAAAGAATTTCTGGGTTTTATTTTGTCGTGATGTTGGACACTGGAGCTGGACTGGCAAAAAGAGAAAGGACAGAAGAGCAGAAGAAAGTTAAATGGGAGCCACCCTTATTGGCAGAGGGCCCAGTGGTCTGAAGGCCTGTTAGCCAGAAAATGAAGAATATCCACTTCATCTAAACCTCTGATTTTTGGGCCTTCTGAATGTCAGGCCTTACTGACTAACAGGCCTCTGAAATTCTGACTGACTGGTCTTCTGGCTGATGGGCCTTTTGGTTTTTTACTGACTAAAGGACCTTCTGATTTTTTGACTAATGAGCCCCCTGACTTACTTGGCTTCTGGTTAATGGGCTTTCTAATTAAATTACTTATTGGCCTTCTGATTTACATGTCTTCTGATACAGCCTGACTAACTGGTCTTCTGGCTGATAGGCCTTTTGTTCTTTTTCTGACAAGAGGACTTTCTAATTTTTTGACTAATGTGCCCCCTGACTTGCTTGACCTCTGGTTTACGGGCCCTCTAACTAAGTAACTAATTGGCCTTGTGATTTGCATGTCTTCTGACTAACAGGCATCAGATATTTTGACTGACTGGTCTTCTGGTTGATAGGCCTTTTGTCTTTCTTCTGACTAAAGGACCTTCTGTTTTTTTTTTACTAATGAGCCCCCTGGCTTACTTGGCTTCTGGTTAACGGGCTTTCTGATTAAATGACTAATGGGCCCACTGGCCAACAGACGCTCTGACTAAAGGGTCCCCTGTTTTTCTGACAAAAGGACCCTCTGGTTTTTGGTCCAACAGGCCATCTAACCGATGGGACTTCGGAATTACTGGGCTTCTGAACTAGCCTTCATATTAACTGACTAATGGGCCTTCTGGCCTGCAGGCCTTCCGACTAAAGCACCCCCCCTTGTTTTTGACTAGAGGGCCTTTGGATTTTCTAACTAACAGGCCTCTGACTTACTGGCCTTGTGATTCTCTGATCAATAAGCCTCCTGATTTTCTGACTAATGGGCCTTCTGAGGATATGGCTGACCCCAAAGTGAAAACTTACCTACTAACTTGACACTAAATCCATACAAACAAATAGAGTGCACAATGTTTCTAATAGTGTCATGTTTCAAACCTTAGCTCTACTTAACTACAAATAAATACATTACCTTGTAGCCTTGCATCCTGGGAAAAGATGTCTTGAACAAAATAAAAGTAGCATTAAAAATAAAAATTCTGCTCTCCAGAAAACACACACCTCTGTTAGAGTCACATTGTGTCTCTGTAATGAATGGCAGGTAGGTAACAATTGAGCAAGTATGCACCTCAGAAATCCAATTTGCCTAAACCATATATGGCCCTTTAATTACTGTTCCTTCCTTTTTTATCAATTAATAATTATTCCTTCAGCTTAATTGATGTCTGTACAGCCTCTGTGCTCTATCTATAGAGCACAGAGAGGGACAGAAACAGAGGATAATGTATGCATGTGCATCCATGTTTTACTCCATCATACAAAGACTAATCCACACACAGTGGAGCAGGCGGGTTGGTGGGTCTGGGGGGGGAACTGCTCTGATATCTGGCTCATTTGAAGTGTTGATAGGCGAGCAGCCACAAAAAGCCGAGTTAATAAGCAATTTAGAGCTTTAAACCCGGCCGGTGATGAAAGTTTAATGATATCAACACAAATTTGCTGTCACATAATCTCCCCTTTTAATCATTTCCCACTGTCAGCACAGGGCTAACAGAAAAACAGGCCTAATCCACCTGATTGACACCAACCGCTAAATACGCTGGGAGAGGGACCGCAGAGTATGTCAGGCAATTAATTAAGAGCTTTTTTCTTCTTTTCAACTTTTTGTCTGGAATGCAGATTGGCCCAGCCGGAGTCAGAACACACGGAGGCAGCGTTGGTGTATTATCGAGGTCAGACGGTGGTCACTCGTGTAATCGGATAATATGTGGCTGTAAACTGGAGCCGCACATGATCAGAATTCACATTAACCCTGGGAGATGGAAAACCACAGGGCTGAGAGGAATGCTGCATGTTTCTACAGAAACACGGAGGAAGGAGTTCAGATGCAGCACTCTGCGCCTGTAATCATCTGTTACAGGCTCGACCCTGAGTGTGTTTCAACGCAGCGAGGTAAACTACAGGAAAACATGAAGATTGATTTTTTTTCATTCACTATTTACAAACGTTTTATTGTATTTATTCAAAATATGTAGGAGTCTGTGAGCAGCGTCAAATTCCCTCTCACAGTTGGTTGACTGTGGTGTAGGTGATAGGAGCCTGAGTCATAAAGGCTAAAAATGCCTTAGGTTTTGTAGTGACATGGAAAAATAAATGAGCAATAAACATTAAATAACAATGTTATGCCAAAATTTGATTTTTATTTAATCTATATTTAATTTTTATATGAGGGTCCGGCCCCCAAGGTGACTGTCTGGTAAATTTCTGGCTTTTGATAAATACAGTTGATGACCCCTGGTCTAGTGGTTTAGGTCAGTGGTTCCCAAACTTTTTTGCCTTGTGTACTTCTTAGCCTTTTTGTCACAACACGAGTACCCCTTCACAGATGCTGGTTGATGATTTTTCAAAAGTAGAATACAGCACAACTGATTACACTGGGGAACAATTTGAAAAAAAAAAGTCAAGTTAGATTTTTATACTGATTAAAACTATTCTATCAGTGGAATTTTGCTTATCTGAAGGGTAAGCTGTTGAGACAAAACTTGATTTGCTGGAAGAAAAACAAAAACTGATAGCATTTTTGGAATAAGCATGCCAATTTTAGTTGTAATCAACTTAAAAATCTATCCATCCATTTTCTCAACCGTCTATCCTGCTATTCAGGGTCGCGGGTGGCTGGAGCCTATCCCAGCTGTCATTGGGTGAGAGGCGGGGTACACCCAGGATTGGTCGCCAGTCAATCACAGGGCTGACATAGAAACAAACAACCATTCACGCACACACTCACACCTACGGGCAATTTAGAATAATCAATTAACCTAACCATGTGGGCATGTTTTTGGTCTATGGGAGGAAGCTGGAGTACCCGGAGAGAACCCACACATGCACGGGGAGAACATGCAAACTCCACACAGAAAGGCCAACCATGCCTGAACAGGGAATCGAACCGGGGACCTTTTTGCTGTGAGGCTGAGGCGCTAAAAATCTAACTCAACAGAAATTTTAACAAATTATTCCCCAGTATTTTTTTTTGTAAGAAAAATAGGATCCTATAGTTCAAAAACTTGACGTGATAGAGAAAAACTGCGATTATTTTTGGATTCTGTACCCAAAAATTAGGTAAAGATAGCCTTCAGACCTAACTCAACAAAAAATTGTGTTCCCCAGTGTAATTAACTTAAAATAATTTCTTATCAACTTCATATGAACTCTTAATTATCTAGCATTTTCTTCTTGTTTGCTCAAATTAAATACAAAAATAGATGGAAAATAAATCAGTAATATAAATAAATCAATAAATAAACACAAAATCAAAATGACCAACCCGCCTTGGTTAAATATAACTCTTGTAACATTTGCCATCAAAGAACCTGAGCTCTGTAGAATAAGTCATTTTGTAACAGGTATTAAAACTCTAAAAAGTTTGTTTCTCAGAGGTTCCTCTGAACCCCCTCCTGACCCTAAAGCGACCGGATATTTCAGCTGTTGGGATTTTAGAGCCACTAGTTATTTTCTCCTGGGGAAACTAGTTGTAGTGCACATACCATTTTTCTGATCTCATTACTCCTAAGTTTGAAATAAATTCTGAAATGTTTTCATGTACCCCCCTGCAATGTGCCTGCGTACCCCTCAGGGTACACGTACCATGGGTTGGGAATCACTGGTTTAGGTCACGCTCCATAGAGCCACTATCCCGCATGTCACTCCCAACTCTTGCCCCCTTTCCTATGCTGTCCATTGTCCTCCTCTATCCCATGAAAAGCATGAAATGCCAAAAAAATAATAATAATAAAAAACAAAAACAATGCACTCACAAAAACAATCTCTCTTAACCAAATAAAACTCAACTAAACAAGAACCAAACCCCAAATAAACATGTGTAATAAGAAATGTAAGAGATTCAGGAATTCTATAACGGACCTTCTGTAAACTCAGCACTAGTCAGACTAACGTTAGCTTCCACATTAGCTGCAACATTAGCTGCAACATCTTTAGCATTCAGGTGATAGCAGCCCTCAGCTGAAGCTGGAGCTGCGCTTTTACCATAGACTGTATAAAACATGGACGTAGTCTCCGTGACGTCACCCGTCTGCTACTGCAGCTCTGTTTTGAGGCTAAACCACGGGTACGGCCATATTGGAAATGGGACGAGTGACGAGTGCCCAAACTCACAGCTATTGGGCGCCCGTCAGTCACGTGATCTGAGCTGTGGCTCTGATTGGGCAAGCTCTCTATCCTAATATCTTCCAAACGGTCGAGTTAGAAAAAAATTCACCCCCCTCACAGTGTGAGCCGTATGCAAAATTAGCGATCCAGACGGGAGACAGAGTTTGTACCAGGCTTTAAATTCGCTAATTTCAGCTCTGAAAACGGCCTTTTTCCCGTCTGCTTGTACAGGACTTCCAATGCTTCTGGAGCCAGCCTCAAGCGGTCACTGGAGGAACAGCAGCTTCAGTGTTGTCTCATTTTTTCAGACAGGAGGTTGCTGCTTGGCTTTTACGCACAGGTTTTGGTGACCAAATTTTTCACCCAGGCGTAGCAGCCTGACCGTGAGAAACCACAGCCGAAAAAACACTTTGATGTGTCAACCAGTGATAAAACGTCCAACCAAACCTGTGTCGGGTTTGCCCGAGAGAAAAGCTTTTGGACAAGTGGTGCCAGCTGTGTAGGGTTAAATCTGTAGAGGATCTAAAGGAGTTAATATTACTTGAGGAGTTTAAGAACTGTCTGCCTGAGAAAATCATTGTTCAATTAAATGAACAGAAAGTTTCCTCACTCACTCACAAAAGCTGCAATTCTAGCCAAACCAAGAGTCAACAGGTTGGAGATGTTGTAGTCCAACACGAATGAGGAGATGATCAGTGTGGAGGTGGGAATCCAGGGCACTCCCTGGTCTTGCTACCAGCTGTCTGTCAGTCCTGAAAGGTGCTGAACTGAATTAACAACCACTTTGAAATGACACGCAGTCGACATACAACAGAGCAGAGTCAGACTGGAGACACATTTGGTGTACACTCAATGCTACATCTTTAGAAAGAACATATAAAGTGATAAGTAGGGGAGAGTGGGGCAAGTAGTGCCAATTTTTACGAAAAGAGCCTTTTTCGCCAGGGGATTACAGGAATGCCTCCAACTAAAATATGTACATATAGTTTAGGATGTTGTGTATCCCTGGGAGCAATCACTTCAGATCTTAAATAAACTGTTTGAGAAATATAGCTTTAGAAAAAAAAGTGGTTTTGTGGTACAAGTTGCCCCCAGTGCGGGGTAAGTTAGTTAGCTCGTAATTAGTCAGAATACACTGGGGTTAAATGTGCTGTTGATAACTGAAGTAAAATGATCATTTTAATCTCACATACAATAATGCTGTAGAAACTTGTTTGATGTTTATTTAAAGTTTAAGCATCACCAAAAGACAATTTGTTTCAACAAGGCCTAGCGCCACATGAACGCATGCTCAGAACAAAATAAAAATTCCAAAATGAGCACCTAACTGCGTCTGTATCTGAATATATTCACTGATTTGGCCTACTACTGGACTTGTCAATGCTGCAGGTGAATGTGAACTTGTGCTCTCTTCTGGCTGTACCACCAAGCTTTTGTGGTGTGAGTAGTTTCTTGAGCACATTACCCCTGGGGATGACTCCTTCATCATTCTCTCTAAGGTCGTTTTCACACCTGACCAAGCGGACTCGGTTCGATTGGGGAGCTGAAAGTTACAACATTGTTGCATTTGTCACATGAGTGTGTTCTGAGCTTTTGAGCCGCATCACGTGGTTGAAAGGACGCTCATCGATTGGACAAAGAAGGGGGGAAATCCCCCCCCCCCGCCTGGAAAAACAATAATAAACATGGAGCAACATATGTTGGGTTGGATGCTGTCTTTCATGTTATTGTTT
The DNA here is from genome assembly GCA_008086565.1 of Thalassoma bifasciatum. Lineage (NCBI taxonomy): Eukaryota > Metazoa > Chordata > Actinopteri > Labriformes > Labridae > Thalassoma > Thalassoma bifasciatum. The sequence continues at coordinate 82,157 of RPOG01001567.1, forward strand.
TACATGCACATGACTTTCCAAGCAGTCCAATAATACTGCCTGGTGAGGCAGCGACGTCTGCATTTCACACTGAGTCTCTCGTGTGAAAGAGAGGTGGCACTGGAGAAGACAGCAGTTTGTTTTGAAATGTGCGCGAGACTTCCTCCGCCCAAGATGCGTTGTGTATTGCGTCACGATGTCATATCCTACGTACATGTCCCTACGTCCTGTGTTTTGGTCCGCTGAGCTTTCACACTGTATACAAATCAAACCAGGGATCACTTGCAAGCGAACTGAGACCTTCGCTTTCAGGCGGACCAGAGTTTGCTCTTTTGGTCCACACCAGAGTTCGGTTGAGCTTTCACACCAACCCAAATGAAGTGGACTATCTGAGGAAACGAACTCTGGTCCGTTTTAAATGGACCGAACAGCTCTGGTGTGAAAGCGCCCTACATGTGAAGATGGGCTTTCCATCAACAGACCTCTACAACTTTGCTTCAGAAACTTTGAACTGATCTCGTTACATTCAACATTCTCCGCCAATCCAACATAGTTATAGGGTTTGGATTTTTGACCTGCAAACTTTACAATGACAAGGTCGCCAGCAGACGGATCCTTGTCATTATCATCGTCATCATCGTCATCATCATCATCATCATCATCATCATCATCATCATCATCATCATCAACATCATCATCATCATCATCATCATCATCATCATCGTCACTTTGGGCATCTGAACTCTATTGTCCCACTGGCACAGCTTAACACAGGTCCTTTGGTACAAATTACCTCATGCCCACCATTTTGAAAAAATAACCCATCCCCAGCTGTTTGAGCTGCCATCCTGCTAACTGTACAGACTCATGATGTAGCCTACTTAAGCACGAAAACATGTGTGAACTGTTTTCAAGGTTTTCTATAATTGTTCAAACAAAGTAATCGAAAAACCTTAATCATAGAAATTTTTTTATATTTTTTAAAATTATTTTTATTTAACTTAAATGTGCTTACCTCTCAAGCTATGTCTCCCTTCTTTGCTGGATGATCAAAATGGATGTCTCTGTAACTTATGTAAAGATACCATGGGAAACCACAGAGATGTCTTCCAGCAGTGTAGGAATATGTGTGAGAATGGGTGAGAATGTGTGAGAGGGTCTTGTCCTGTAAAAGTTCTTTCCCATTAGAAAGGAGCTGTATGAGCAGTCTGTTATTTTGGACACATGCACTTGAGTTAAAGAAATAAACTTTTGAATATATATTTGATTTAAAGTCACATCCACAGATAAGAAGAGGTGAGGTTGTTATTTCTGTTTGTTTTATACGCTCCTATAGGACAGGAGCCCATAGTTATGAGTGTTCTGGTGTGTGAACCTGCAGCAAGAGTAAGAATCAGACAAAGACTCTTAGATGTTTGTAACCTGGTGTTAAAGTTTCATCTTAACTCCCTGCGTCCATTCCTTCTGTCTATCACACCCCTACTCATGTTGAGTTTTGTTGACAGAAACGCCCTCCTGTCTCACAAGGTCAGACTTTAGTAAACCAACACTGCCACCCAGTGGAGTGGAGGAGTAAAAAGGCACATTTACTCTCAACAGACTCATCAGAGTCCAGTGGTGTGTGAAGCCTTGAGGAAATATCCCTGCACTTTCTCTGGGTGTTTTGGGCTCTCTGTGGGATTGTCTGAGAGATTATTGACAGCTCTGCTTGGAGGATATTTGCCTCAGCTGTTTTCTCTCTGTCTGAAACTTCACCCTGAGGCTGGGTGAAGAGGAGACAGATGGTCAGAGTCAGGAGGAGCAGAGCACTAAAATGAGAAAGAAAGACATGTTCAGACTTCCATAACAAAGTTTATTGTTTTGTGATTTCCCTTCATGGTTTGACTGATTAATGTTGACTCAGCTCCAGAGTCAGGTCACCATGGATTCACAGGCTGAATGTCACAAGATCATAAAAGAGTTCTATCTGTTGTCAGCAGTTTTAACATTTAGAAGAAGTAATGACTTCATGTATTTTATCACTTCCTCCTCACTAAACTGAGTAATTCAGATACACATGCTAGTATTCCTCATGTGAGAAATGACACAGCACTTTGTGTATTTCAGATATCAACTTTCATCCAATCTAGAATACAATCAAATCACAAAGCATGAGATTTACAAGTTTATATAAAACCAAATAGATAAATAATAATTAAAAAAACAATTGATAAAAACACAACAGGACAAAAGTGATAAAGCTTTTGTTGCCCACTTCCAGCAGTTGTAATTATAAAAAAGAAGAACTTTATTTGTTGATACATATTAAGTAAAAATTTTGAGATAAAAGGTCCTAATGATACAATAAAAGTCAAAATAAAAACGTTTTGTCTCAGAATGTCGACTTATCTTGAAATGTTGACCTAATTCTCATAATTTTAATATTGGATCTCAACATTTGACTGGATAATCTCAAAATTTGACCTTTTTATCCAAAAATTTGACTTCTCTTTTAAAACTTGACTTAATTACTGCATCATTTTATTTATTTTTTTACCGTTTTTCACATAATTAACAATTTATGTCAAAATGTTGACTTTTTTCTCATTATTTGGACATTTAATCTCAAGATGTTGACTTTTTTTGCACAATTTTTATGTTTTAATTTCAAAATGTTCTTTCATTATCTTAGAATTTAACTTAGTGTCTAAAAAAATTTGACTCTTATCCCATTATTCTGACTTTTTATCCCAGCATTTTTGACTTTATTCTCTTAATTTTCACTTTAATTTCAATTTTATTCATAGTTTTGACTTGTATCTAATTAATCTGACCTTTTATATCAAAATTTAGACTTTTTTTCTCAAAATGAATATTGAAAGCCACATTGCCAATATTGAAAGAATATTAAATAACACTGAAAAGGTGATAAAGCCTGTGATATTGTTTATTATTATTATTATTATTATTATTATTATTATTATTATTATTATTATTATTATTATCATCATCATTATTATTAATGTATTTATTTTGCATTCCCCAAAGGGTTTTATTTTAACCTTGATGTAATTTACATATGTTGGCTCATACATACTATTTTTCAGAATGCATAATCAGAAATATTTTGGGCTAAAAAGAAATTGTTTCCAGGTCAAGCTAGTCTGAATCTGAAAAGACTATTCTAAAAAGCTCCAGATCCTGTTACAAAAAAAAAAAAAAAACAGAAAATCATTCATACGTTACTTCCACTGTTAATAATTGTCAGTAAGAGTTGCTGAATCTTGGTCTTTTTCACAAAATCATACGTGGCTCGCCCCTCTTTGAAAAAGTTTGGACAGACCTCATGGTCAGATTGTATAGCTGACGAGGTTGACCCAGTTTAAAGTCCAGTCTGTCTCTTTCCCTCATGTCTCTCTCAACTCTCATCTTGTTTCCTCTTGCTCTTTCTACTGTGTTCACCTGTTACAACTCCAGAGGTGGTTAAGGTATGAATTTGGGGAGCAACAAATGATAGAACCAAGAACAAAAGAGAAATATAATTAAAGGAACTGTGAGGACTCTACAAGTGACCTTTAAAAAGTCTCATATCTAGATATATGCCTGATCATAATCCCCAATTTAAAATAAGGTTATCAGAGCTAAAACGGGTTATTTCTAAATGCCAATTCCCAGCTTCCTGATTGGGAATGGACTGGACCAGATTAATTTACAGCAAGTCGAAGTCTATGACAACACTAAGCTGTCGCTGACTGACAAAGTTTAGCAGTGAGAAGAGACATCTGTGTTTTTCTCTGCTAAAAACAATTTCTGTGATTTATTTAGTAGTAATGGTGGAAACGCGGGCTAGACTGTCTGACTGAAAAGAGACAGAAGAGCAGACAAGGGGAGAGATAGAGCACAGGCTAAAGGCTAAAACAGAGGTTAGGCTGTTTGTGATAATGTTCATTGCAACCCACATATACATTTATTCAAACCTGAGGGTCTATCAATAAAATGAAGAGCCAGGTTATGTTTGCTTTGCTTAGTGAGGTTGGAGTTGGTAGATGAGCACTGGTGGGTCATAACCAGAATTCAGTAACGATACACATTACAGACACATCTCAGAGCACTGGGCTGTGAGAAACAAATGTAGCCAGCTACTTAAAAACACTACAAACTTACAAAGTTTGCTTGTTGTCACTGGTCAAACAACATTGCTAGGTAGCTGTTGGTAAATACATTACCTTGGTGTGAAGTGAGCCCAATCACCTGGAGCTGCTGTTAAGGTCAGGGCTGCACCTGCAGAAATAAAGAGCAGACACACACACACAAACTACAGCACATAACATCTCCTTTTAAACAAGATGCAAAATAAGTGTGGAAAAAATAACTCAAAAACATATCGACCCTCTTTGTTTGTAACCAATGGGAATCCTTTTCAAGCCATCCCTACAGGAGGTTTTCTTCTTCCTTTTCTATGTTGAGCTGTAGTTTCCACTACTGACCAGCAGGGGGAAGCAGAGTTCTGCTTTTACCTTAATAACCTTCATGAGATACCATTTAAACAGAAAAGAGCTGCACCATTATTCATAACTACAGGTGGTTGTTATATACAGAAGTAAATATAGCACGTAAAGTCAACACAGTGTAAAGTTTTATCTTTCGGAGTAAAAAAAAAAAATCTCCACAGAAACAGAGTCTATTTCTGATGCCTGAATGATGTAATGTGGAGCTGTGACTCAGGCGCAGCAGACCATCCATGATGTAACCTGAAGTCTTCCTCAACGCGGAGCTGTGATCAATGGCTGATGAGGTGTGTGTGTGTGTGTGTGTGTGTGTGTGTGTGTGTGTGTGTGTGTGTGTTTGAAGGGTGTTGCTGCTGGATTTATGGGCCTCACCTTGAAGTATTACAGCTCAGTGTGGTCAGAGAGGATGGGATCAATGTAGGAACCACAGCTCACAGAGACCTGAGTCTACATCCTTCCTCATGATGCAACGTTCCTTTGTTTACTGCAGATCTGACACTTTGAACTGACTGTTACAAATTCTTGTCTTCTACACAAACATAACAATCCCCAAATAGGAGATTCACAGTCTAATTCTCAACTGAAATGCCCCTTTTGTTGTCCATTTGTTACGTTTACACCATCAAACAGTAAAAAAAAATCCTCAGCAGAAAGTAACAACAACTCTCTTTTTCTCGTTGCTTGTGGAGATAGCGGTCTTTATGTGGAGGGGACATGCTCCCCTGTAGATGCAAAAGGCTCTTTCCAATATCTCCTATAGCATAACTGTTTTCTGTAAAGGTGATTGTATGCACTAATTTAACCCTGTGGTGCATAGTGCTCACTACAGTGGACACCTATTTAAAAGTTATTTACTCCTAAATTCAATGGTTCATGTGGTGGAAATTCATATTAGCCTGTGTCAGGATATTTTTATTCTTCTTAGGGCCTGAAAAATGTTTTCAATTTTTTTTTCCAAACACATATATTTTTTTAAAAGCTATAGACAAACATTTGAGGGTGAAAAAGCTTATAAACTATACATTATTCAGTGTTAAAATGAATGAAAAAGAGTTAAAATGTTTTGCAAAGCATTAAAAAAAGATTGTTCATGAAAGTACAAAAAATAAAAAAGAAGTCAAACAAAAATAGTCATATTTACATTAAGTTCACACTGTTCTATATTGAATGCTCAGTTACAATTATTTGAAAAAAAAGAGGAAAACTTTTTTTCATGCCTGAAGACGAATAAAAACACTCAATGGAAAAATCCTGACACTGACTTTCATAATTCAAGCATCAGAGGGTTAAAAAGGTTTGTTTTGATATGTGCTCCTGATCAAAATCATAAAATCAGTTGACAAATTGCACTAATTTACATTTTGCACTGTTGGATCTTAAAAGGGTTCGAAGTAGAATTTCAAAATGCAAAAAAGGAGAAATGGGAGACAAAAGGAATGAATAATCAATTTATTGCAAACAACAATTAAATAGTAATGAAAAACAGTCTGTTCATCAGCTGCTCAAAAATTTAAGACCACAGCTCAGAAACATCTGAAGAACCCACAAAATAAAAATCCACTGTCTGGAACTGACGTCCATTTTTGTAAACTTCCCTCGCCATCCATCCCATAATGCTCTCACTGTAATTTAGATCAGGGGAACATGTAGGATGCTCCAAATAGTGAGATTATTGTTCTGGAAGAAGAAGTCCTTTGTCAGGTGGTAATTGTTAACTGCAGCGTCCTCCTGTTGAAAAACTCAGTCATGAGCACACAGAGCAGGGCCGTCAGTCATGAAGGACGCCCCCTGCAACATCTCCACATAGCCAGCCCCTGTTCATCAGGACCATCAAGGTTCAGTTTTTTCTCCTCAGAGAATCAAACTTTCTTCCACCTTTCAGTGTCCCATGATGCTCTCTGTCAAAGTCCAAACGGGCAATTTAATGGAAGGAGACGAGGCCTTTAAAGAGGTTTTTGATCTTAAAGCTTTTCTCTCTACGTCAGACGTCATCTGGTGGTTATTGGGCTGCAGTCGGTTCCAGTATCAGTCTTAATTTGGGTCAAGGATCGTCCAGTGTCTTGATGAACAGCCAATCAGATCCTCTGACTCAGCACTGGTGAAATGTTTTTGGGTCTACCACTTACCTTTGTTGTTCCATAACTTTCAGGATCTTTGAAGAAATTCAGCATGGCTGTCTTACTGTGTCCAACCTCAGCAGTGATGGCGTTGTGTTGTGAGAGGCCTTGCTTACGCAGCACAAAAACCCCACTGCGTTAGAAGAGAAAAAGATTTTCTCTTTAAGTTACCTCCGTAACTCTGCCACCCTCCCCATCTTAAAAATCAAAACTCAAAACCCATCTGTTCAGAACTACCTACTGCCCTTAACTGCTTCACATGGTCCCCCACCTAATTGCTTGTATGTTTGTGTTTTTAATTGTATTTATATTTTATTCTGTTTTTATCTTCTGTTCAGTGACCTTGGGTGTCCTGAAAGGCGCTGTTAGATAAAATGTATTGTTATCATTATTATAATTATTATGAGGTTTTTTGCAGTTACATAGAAGTTTTGTTTTAAAGGTAACAACAACCAAACTTTTTAAACTCACATAGTTCAGTGTTCAGAAGTTGAGCAGACTGTTTAGTGTTACACTGCAAAAACGGAAATCTCAGTCGGAAGTCATTATGTCTTATTTGTAGTAAAAATTGTCTTATTGTTCTTAATTTGAGCCACATTCACCAGACCAGGTCATAAAAATGTCTTATATCTTAAAACAAGAATCTTTTATCTTATCCCATTGGCAGATTTTTTTTTACTTGTTACAAGCAATTGATGCCTCATTTTTGTCTTTAAAATACTTGAAATGAGACGTTTTTATGACCTTGTCTAGTAAATATGGCTCAAATCAAGAATAGTAAGACAAATTTTACTAAGAATAAGACATAATGACTTGCTTAGATTTCAGTTTTTGCAGTGTACTCACATCTACCAGTGATCATCTACCAACTCCAACCTCACCAAGCAGAGCAAACGTAACCTGGCTCTTCATTTTATTTATAGACTCTCAGGTTTGAACAGATCCCTGCAGAATAACTGCTGACAGCCAACAGCTTAATCTCTGTTTTAGCCCATGCTCTATCACTCTCCTCTTTAACTTTATTCTGCTCTTCTGTCCTCTTTTTCTGACAGACAGTCCAGCTCCTGTTTCCACCATTACTTCAAAATTAATCCAAGAAATCCTTCCCCACAGATACTGAGAATTGGTCAATTTTGGAATTGATAATCTCATTTCAAATCATGTGTTATGAAGAAAAGTTAAAGTATTTGGAGTTGACGTATTAAGTCCTCACAGAGCCTTTCATTTATGACACTTCCACTCACTGAGCTGAGCCTGACTCCAATTACAGGTTGTTAAACTGGGGAACATTTAACCTCTGGCTGTGAAGTTAGTGATATAATGAGCCTAAGTGATGCCACATTTAACTGTTGCAAGCAACAAAAGCAAACATTAGCTTGGCTCTTGGTGTAAACACAACATTAAACTAACTCTGAGGAATTATAAAGTAGTACAAATACACAGCCTGATTATAAAAAGTTGTGTTCGGTGGGATCTTAAAGGCGTCCTAGTTAAATACCTTCTGAGAAACTCCCCCGGCTCTGAAGGATTCATGCCATCCAACATGTAAATAATGCTCACACACTGACAGGTGGCTCAAACAAAGCCATTACAGCTAATATAATGCTGGTTTTGCGGTGAGCGTGTGTGTCTTTCCCTTCATTATGTGGACAGTGATGGATGTTGTGGCCATCGATCGACAGATAACCCAAGCTATTTCCAGACAGAGGAGATTAGAGGGATCACCACAGTCGAGGGTGAGAAAACCACTCACCTCCACACAGGCTCAGTGAGCTCTGCTGTCTGCACAGTCAGTCTGCTGCTGACACACAGTCACTCAGACTTCACTGACAGACTTAACACAGCAGAAAAAGTGGAGTTTTCCATGTGAACTGTTAGTTTTTGTCTCTGTGTCTCCCTGTTGCTTGGTGAGAGCGAACAGTCTGTCAGAGGACTTTCTGTCCTGTTGTGTTTCCTGTAAACACAACCTGCCTCCATTTGAATCCTGTCATTATTTACTAGATAGTGAAAAGATCATCACAGCATGCCTGTCTTTGCTGCTGGCATCTGGAAAGCATTCTGTGAGGTCTCCTCGTGAGCAAGAATTATCTCTCAGACAGCTTCAGTTAGAATGTCTCTGGCATAAATAAAAGGTTGTTTTATCAGAGATGTTTATATCACCATTCAAGTCAAAGTAGTAGCCTCTATGTTAATTTCATGGAGATTATTAGTATAGCCTTTGGTATTTTTTAACGACAAAAGGAGACTTAAGGAGAATCCACACTGTCCGAAAAGTTTATTTTCAGTAGACAAATTAGACTCAGATGTTAAGTCTTACCTTGCTGACAGTTTCGCCTGTCACTTCAGCCTTTATCAAAGCCATCAGAGTCTAATTTGTCTACCAAAATTAACTTTTTGGGTAATATACAGTACAGGCCAAAAGTTTGGTCTTTATTTTTATGACTAGTTACTGGACTGACTGACCTTAATTTCTTAAAGTAATGATGGCCACTCATTTTTCTTTAGTTTGCTGATTGGTTCTTGCCATAATATGAATTTTAACAGTTGTCCAATAGGGCTGTTGGCTGTGTATTAACCTGACTTCTGCACAACACAACTGATGGTCCCAACCCCATTGATAAAGCAAGAAACTCCACTAATTAACCCTGATAAGGCACAGCTGTGAAGAGAAAACCATTTCAGGTGACGACCTCTTGAAGAATGCCAAGAGTATGCAAAGCAGTAATCAGAGTAAAGGGTGGTTATTTTGAAGAAACTAGGATATAAAACACGTTTTCTATTATTTCAATTTTTTTGTTATGTACATAACATTCAATACTTATGACTCAAAAATGTCAAAACACTAACAGGTGAATGTTTTCCAAGCAGGAAGTGCAGACTCATGGCTGAGTTCAGCATAACAACGGCAAGCTCAAGGTCTCAAATGACTCAAAGCATTGCTAGGAGGCCTACTTCAGTCAATAACATACGATAAACAATACAGCATCTTCACCTGATGTGTGATTTTTACTCATTTTAATTTATTTACATCCACAGATATCTAAACTAATTGACCATTTTCATATTTATTTGCTTGTAAGCTCTGTATAATGTTGACGTATTGACGCTAATTTTGTACACAGAAAATTTACAGGAAGAATTGATATGGGAATTGATTAAAAATATGATTGACAAGCAGAATCTATGAGGGCATTGATATCAATAAAATTTTATCAATACCCATCCTTATATATTTATACTTGTATATACACCTGTGTATAAAACTAAATAGAATAAAGAGATGTTTTCTGTATTTCTGGGTTTCCATGTAGACCTCATCTGTTCATGTTTTTAAAGTTTTCCTGAGAAGAGCAAGAACTTTATCTTGTCACAATTGACAGGTGTTGCAACTTCAAGTTTCAGTTCATGTTTTTTTTTAATTGGAGTTCTTTCATTCATGCATGGGTTAGTCTGAATGAGAGCTTTTCGATGAATGTCCTTAATTAATAAGTTTTCAGTCACAAAAATGAACTCTCAGCTCATTTTTCTGTCTGTGTTTTTAATCAATCAAACATCTTCACCTCCTTTAATGTTTCAATTTCTATTTCCATCTAAAATAAAAAAAAAAAGAAAAGAAAAAAAGAATAACAGCAGTGGGTTTAAGATTTCAAAAACTATCAGCAGAGTTTAAAGACTGAAATTAATCACATTACTTCAAAGCAAATAAAAAATAAATATCCTGTGTCAGTAAAACACAAGTTGTGTTTTGCACGTTGGTTCATTTCTCCACAAAGTGTGAGATGAGACAGTTGAGGACGGAGACATATGGATGAAGCGTGAGACACTTCAGTTGTTGTTGACGTTCCTGCGTTGCTGCTGACGTCACGCGACATGGAAGCCCAAAGCTTATCAAGTTTCCATAAATAAATACCACGCGACCAAAATAAATCTCACTGCTCTTCAGAATAAGAGGCTCACTTCCTTTCCGTGTTACACTGAATTCACAACAAAGTGTTTTTTTTTTCCTTGTCTCCCAGTATTGATCTCAGTGCTCAGTATTTTAGAGATACTCTGCTTTAATGCAACGTCTTTGTCTGTGCTTTGTCTACCAAAACACTTAAAAAAAACATATCAATGTTGTTTATAACTTGGAATCAGTCATTTAAATATTTATAAGCTTCTTATTGCTGGTTGCAGTTTTATGATGAGAGGATATGAAGTGATAATGGGTTAAATTGGATAGAACTAAAGCTCATCACAGTTGTGTTTGTTTCTGTCCTGACATCATAACCATTATAACCAGGGAGAGGTTAAAGACACACACACACACACACACACACACACACATTATAAGATTTGTTTGAGGTAATTTAACAACTTTAATGTTAACACTGAGAAACAGAAGTTCTAGATTTTTATTAATCCTTTTGAAAAAAATGACCAAGTATGAATGATTATAATAAAGTGATCATATTCCAAAGACCCTGAAATTGGACCCACCACCACTTGAAGATCTTGCACAAATACCTCAAAAATACTCACAGATGATAAAGATGATATAATAGCTTTATACAATATACATTTATTCAAAACATTCCTCTTCTGTTGGGAGTGAAAAATTTCCGTAACATAAACAGAAATAATGCCTCAATAAAAAGAAAAAAAGATGCCCATCGCTCAAACATACACTTCTCTTGTACAAAATTATAAATAATGCATCAAAATCTTCGTTCAACAAAAAATAAAAATAGAGGTTTTCTTCAAATGGCTTTTTTTTAATTTGTTTGTTTGTTTTCGTGAAAGTACCTTTTCTGCAATTTGTCAATAAAAGTACGTTTCCACTTCAGCATTTTATCATCTGATAGGGCAGCACAGGAAATCAAAGCATGTTTTCTCTTTCAACTGAGAGAAGAAGTGACCTGGGTCTTTTTGTGTTATGATGCATGCTCAACATTTCAACAGGTAGGTACATCAGAGAAATGCCAGTTGCCTAAGGCAGCTTTGTTATAAATATTAATGGTCCATACAACAAGCTGAGCAAAATCCAGGCATTTCAGAGAATTCTATAAAAGATATGTATATTTCTATAAAACTCTCTTTAGCATAAATTTATAATCGAAAAGGAAAACATGTCCAGACAACAGAAGATTTATGGTACTGCTAGATTATAACAACCAATATGTAATGTAAGACATATTTAAGTTCAGTATTAGCATGTGTATTTATATACATTTGAGTTTTAATTGGCTATCTCATGCTGTGATTGACAGTTCTGTTGACCATCAAACTTAGTTATTAGTTGACTTTCTTACTAACCAACCAGCTGTGAGAGTACTTGATTCTGATTGGTCAAAACCCAAAAACTTGTCCCATGTAACAGTGTCTCTGATTGGCTTTGCAGAGTTTTTTTTTCTTATGCCCAGTGTCTTGAAGTCGAACTGAACACCATTGCACAAAAAACACCACATACTTAACATTATCTGCAGATTTGCAGTTTGCCTGATGCTCTAGTTCACCGCCAGTTTGCTGCCAGTTTATACAGGTCTGTATTACAAACCCTTCCACTGTGTAGATGTTGTACAAGGATAAATTCTTTGATTGTTCATCTCAAACAAACTACCCATAGTAGTCCATCATTTATTTGCTGTATTTGCATGCAGAATTTCATCTCACATCACTTGTATGATGTAATGAAAAGTGTAGAGTCATGTGAACACAGCCCTGATAAAACTGCATTCTGTTATGTCAACACTTGGACTAGTATCTTCAAACAGATCTCGATCAGACTGTGAAAATAACAACACTTTTGTAAACAACTGACTCTCTAATTGAAAAGAATATTACTTGTGACTTGCTGAAAAAAAGGTAATCACACAAGTATCCCCTACCTGGTTTACAACACACTGGAGAACCGGACGTTAAACACCAAGGAGAGGTAATAACTACTGCACACTTAGAGTATTTGGCATTAAACTATCTTGATGCAAAGATTATATTTCAAACACAAGTTGTGAATATCAGAACTGAGGTTTCATCACTCCATGATGTGATAAACATGAACGCTAGTGGTGGGCAGATGGATCTGAAATATCAATATATCGATACCGATGTTGGTATCAGTAGTGATAAAAACTTGAGCGATGAGATCAGAACTTAAAATCATCAGTACATTGCTAATTTCCTCATTATATTTATGTTCCTGTGAAGGTTAATCTACCAGTTTGTAGAAGCTGCTTGATCAGAATGGTACATTTAATGCTGGAATATATTAATAATTGATATCAACAAATATTCAATATACTGTTTTACAATGACCCCAAAGGAATTAAAGCACATGATTATTTCCTGGTTAAGGAATAAGTTATTTGTTTTCATTAATGAACAGAAACATTAGTTTTAGTGGTTGTATATTTATCCTGACAAATTTTGACAAGCTGCTTTCTGTGTAAAAAGTATCACTATCAGTATTGGTATTGGCGATACTGGCCCTATGTTTACTTGGTATCAGATCAGTATCAAATTATGCAGTACGGCACATCTTTAGTTAGCACAACCTCTTGTTGAGGATCAACTGGTTGTTCTGTTAAGTTGGAGGGGTGGGCCTCAAACACCAAGGTCTGCCTATAGCCCTGCTCCCAACACAGAAGCAGAAGCAGGGGCTATTTTCTTTGACTGTAAATTATGACAAGCTGATAAAGGGGTACTGAAGAAACAGTACACTAAAATAAATTTTAAAAAAAACGCAGAACACATGTGTGAGAAGTGTACGGGTTGGAAATTTTATAATTCAACTTTCGAGAGTGCCGTTATGCGTACTGCATAGATCTATAGATACGTTCATTGTCAATTTATATAATTATTTTTAAATTGTTCAAACACCAACTTGACATAATCCTGGGTTTGTAGCTGATTAAAAAGTAGGATGTTGTGGGTTATCTTGTTTTTTTTCTGTAGTACTTTGAGATCTCTTTGACGAAAAAGTACTTGGCATATTATTATTATTATTATTATTATTATTATTATTATTATTATTATTATTATTATTATTTAGGCGAAAAGACAGTAAGGCCACTGTATATTGGACCCAGAGTGGCCCAGAGTGGACCACCGCAGCAGTTTTATTTTGAAAAGTCCCGACGGAAGCGCTTCTAAATACGTTTGTCTTGTGAACTGTCCTCCTGTGCAGTCTCCTTGCTGCCGCTGATTAAACGGTTTTGTGCAGCGCTTTCTCCTCCATCACTTCCTTCTATTGAGCAATGTGTTATCAGGCAGGGAGGTGTGAGGAGCCGGGCTCTTCACCCCTTCACGCCGCTCAGGAGCCATGGCGGAGCGGACACTAAGAGGAGGCGTAGAGCGGAGGACAGCGGCTCTTCAGCGGCTCCACAGCGGCTCAGACGAGGACGTTACCTGCAGCACGAGCACAACTATTACTGACGGATTACAATGTTGACTGCTTCCAAACTTTTACACGCAGCTTCACTTCTTGTCACGGATGGCCGCTTCAACTTTTCATTACCTGACACTGTGGTAATGTCGACGGGATAGTACTGACGCAGAGTTTGTTCCGCTTTTCTTTCCTCCACTCGTCCGTCCTGTGAAGCGTCTGCCTCAGGCGTGAATCTGGCGCACTGTCCCGCAGTGGCTCAGAGAGCGCCTCTGTAATATTTGAAGCCGAGTCAGTGGAGGTTAACATGGGGGCAAAGCAGAGCAGCCCCACAGCTAACCCAGCTGCTAACGGACGGACCAGAGCCTACTCCGGCTCGGACCTGCCCTCCAGCACGGCCAGCAGCAACGGCAGTAACGTGAGCAGGACTACCGCGGGGGGAGTGAGGTACCACGCGTACGGTGCATCCGGAGCCTCCGGAGCCAGCACCAGCCAGCACCTTGGAGCCAGAGCGAGGTCCGTGGGGGGCTCTGGGACCAGACCTCAGTCTGGAATCAATATTCCGAACAGCAGCGGAGCCTACAGCTCCCCGGAGTCCGGCGGCAGCAGCCCGGAGGAGGCTGCGGACAGGGAGCGAACCGGCGGAGGGCACGAAGGTCCCCGGCTGATGATCGGATCTTTACCAGCACACCTCTCGCCTCATCTGTTCGGAGGTAAGCGGCAGGAGCGCGTCCACACTTTATGACAGGGGTGCCCCAACTGTGGCTCTCACTCATGCAGGGGTGGCATAAAGCATGTGTCTGATTTATTTCCCATGCCTGTGTGTCTTTGTAATATTTAGGCTACTTACACCACAAACTTACAACAAAGGATAAGGGCCACTTGGAAAAAAAAAGAAAAAAAAAAAGGAAATTTTCTAAAACAAAGGTGAAGATCTTCAAGAAAAAATTCATAAATTTACAAGAATACAGTCATGCATTTATGAGGATAAAACTCTTTTATTTTAGTCTATAACTGGTCTATTAGAAAAACAGCAGCTGCCAAAATGAGGAACGTGGAGCATCTTGTGAAGATTTATAAAATGTTTCAGAAATAAGGAAATACTTCATCTTTTGGCTTGGTTTGTTTTACCACTGGAGCATTATTTAAATCAATACATGACTTTAGTCTCTTGAATCGTGACTTGTATCTTTTTTTTCTGAAATCTATGATTTTACTTCCATAAATCTATGACTTTATCTAATTAGAATGTTTTAGTAGATGTACTTGATTCAAGTAAATCTGTGACTTTCTTCTGGTAAAGTATGACTTTTTTCTTATCATGCCATGAATTAATTCTCATAATTACTTAACTTCATCTTCTTGAATTTATGACGTTGTTCTTGTAAATTTATGGGTGTTCAAGTAAATATTTGACTTTTCTTGTAAATCAATGGCTAAATCCTCATCAATTAATGACTCAATGCTCTTAAATATATAACTTCATTTTCAAAAATGCATGGCATTATTCTGGTAAATTTATGACCTTATTCTTGGAAATCTATGACATAACACTCGTTAATTTGTTTCTTTATTGTTATAAATCTATGAGTTAAATATAATAAATCTATGACCTCTCATAAATTTTGACATTCTGGTAAATTTATGACTTTAGACAGGTCAATATATGACTCAATTCATATAAATTTATGACTTTATTCTGGTACATTTTTTACTTAAGTCTCATAAATTTATGGCTTTATTCTCGTAAATTTGAGATAAATCTTGAAAATGTGACTTTTCCAAAAATGGCCCTTATCCTCTGTTGTACAGACAATATCTTAAAGCCATACTGATGGGTTTTTTTGTGATTATATATTTTTTTCCTTTCAACTTAACACTGCACAAGAAAGATGTTTGACTAAAGTCACACTGTGAAGCACTATTAAAATAATTTATAATAGTATAAAGATAAAAACATACAGAAGGATGTTTTAAAGGTTAAAACTCAGTAATGTTTAAAAGGATCTTAACTCAAGTGATACCTAGCAGTTTCTGGTAAATTTTTGCATCTGTCACATTTTTACTCATCGGCAAAATTCAAAGGATTTTTGAAGTGTGAATACAGGGTGTATATTCATCATTAAGGGCTTGATGAAAGCAGAAAAAAACATAGAATATTTTGTTTGTTACAGAATTTAGCCAGATCAAACAGTTTATTTTCTGTAAATTTTCAAAGAGGACTCAAGAATCAAGGTGATTTTGATAAACTTCTCCTTTTGCACTATTTTGACGCATGTTGTTGACATCACTTATGACACATTCAGGTACTGTGGGAAACATGAGAATGTGTTAACTTTGTCATTTTTGTCAGATTTAGATTGGACTAATAGCTTGTATATGTCAGTCATTTAAAAGTAAGTGGGGGTTTTGCTCCCACCAGGGAGTTTGGTCTTCGAATGGTTAAATACATTCAAATATTTATGTATATAAAAAAATGCCCCAAGAAGACATCATATGGCCTCCATATTTACAGGAGTTGGGCGGTGACCATTTTTTAGACTTAAAAGTGGGCCCTGAGTTGGAAAAGGTTGGAAACCACTGTCCTACCCTTCATTTCATCTCTCATCTTCAAATTCTGTTGGGACATTATTCTCAGTATTTGGACTTTATTCTCATTATTTCAACTTTATTCTCCTCATTTTGACTTCAATGTCAAAATTACACCTTGACTTTATGCTCGATAATTTGTTTATTCTCGTCATTTTCGTTACGGTATAATAAAACCAGTTGAGTAGATGGAGACCCAAGAGCAGGCAAAGGCAGAGGAGGCAGTTTAAGATTTTATTTTAGCTGATGGAGTGAAGATGAATGAGTCCGGAGTCTGAGTAGTGATGAGTAATTCCAGAGTGTGAGAGTGGCAGCATGGCAGAGGCTCGAAGAGGCACTGGAGGAAAAAGGAGAAGAGACAGCCAATGAGTCACGGTTAAACACACGAAGAGTCACTAGCAACTTCAAAAATACTCAATTCATGAAAGGAGTTGGCCGATGTACCACTGAAAAATGAAAAATACTCCGACACCTGCCCCCTGTTCCCACAGAACTTAGATGTGCTTAAACCTGATAAGCAGCAGGTGTGCAGGAGCAGGAGCAGGAGCCACAGGTGCAGTAGACGAGCCAGAAAGTGAGAGAGGGAGCTGCCCAAGCTCTGAAGGGGAGACTGGGAGAGCTCCACAAAAAAAACAAAAAAACCACATCTTCATAATTTTGACTTTAGTCTCTTTATTTCAACTTTAATCCCAATTTGCCTACAATTATTATCTCCATCAAAACTGTCTCCAATCCTCAACAGCGGGAGCACTGAAAAAAGACAAGGCAACTTTATTTATCTAGGAAATTTCATATAAATGGCAACTCAATGTACTTAACATAAAAAACCCATTATTTTATTTAATTGAAGCATAAAAACCCAATTATATGAGTTTGAAAATAATATGTATGTATAAATATAATAAAATGGAGAATAAATGCATGAAACAAAAAACAATTGGAATGCAAACACCTGGAAAATTACACCAAAATAAAGCAAAAAATTAAGTCCAGCATAGAATAAAGATTGGATTTGCGTTTATTAAAAGAACTTAAAATGCAAATCCAAGATATGTGCCTCAATCAAAAGTGTTATGAAAAAAGCAAGCTTATATTTTATACTGTCTTAAATATTTTCTCTGCTTGGTGAGGTTGTAGTTCTTAAATGTGCACTGGTAGTTTCCCAATGTACCCTCAGTACCTGTGGTTATGTCGGACTTTCCCAGGAGAAGACAAATCCATTTATGGCACAAAGGTCCTTTTGATGACACCATACTAACTGGCTCAGTCCACCAGTGAAAAGTTAATTCACCAAGTTAGGCGTGGAATAAAAGGCCTTATTGGGTTTGTTGTAAAGTTAGACACATATGGGAGAGTGATAAAGCAGGGGCTATGAAGGGTTAAGCTGTTTGTGGGGATGCTCATTCTAACCCACGTGCAGCAGTTTTACTGCAGTGATCTGTTCAAACCTGAGAGTTAGACAAGAATTTTATTTCCTTTCAGTTGCTTCCAAAACAAATTGAAGTCTTGGGAAGAGTCACATCTTTGCAACAGTGAGTGATGGTTAGGGATGGGTGTAGAGAACCAGCTCCTGTATAGAAATGGTTCAATCCATCGACATTATTAGCCTTTAACGATTCCCTTGTGGATTCTTTACATTGAGTTGGACTGACTGTATCTAACTTCCACTATTCTGCCCCAGCTGAGCTTAGCAAATAATTGACAGTTTCCCAAGTTAAACTGAACATACAAAGAAATGTACATTACTCTCCCAAGCTCATTCATAGTTAATACATTCAACATGTTATATATCTCCTTATGTACTTAAAATCATGTAGAAAACATAGGGCTAGCTTCATTCTAATGTGTATGGGAAATTGCATTGATATGCTAGCGGTTAGCATACATTACTAAAACAGAACTTTAACTTTCGTCACAGAAACACATCACAATAACTTTTCACAAAACAATTCTTAAAACTCCCAACATGTTAAAACACTAACTGGTAAATGTTTTACAAACAGGAAGTTCAGACTCATGACTGACTTCAGCATAAATACAGCAAGCCCAAGGTTCAAAACAACTCAAAATATCGCTAGGTGGCCTAATTCAGTCAATAACATACAAGCAAACAATACATTGACGTTACCTGAAGTGCCATCTTTGGTCATTTTTATTTATTTATGTATGTCTAGAGATACTTAAATATATTGACCCATTTCATTTTTGCTTATAAACTAAGTAAAATGTTGTTGCTACTTTTTTTTACATGGAATTTCACAGGAAGAATCGATTTGGGAATAGGAGTAGGATCGATAAGCAGAATCAGTGAAGGCATAAAATCTCATCAATACCCATCCCAAGTGATGGTACTCATGGGAAATGGAGTCTTATCCCAGAGGATGCAATCAACACCAACTGCATTTGTTGTTAGTTAGCTCCATACGCTGCAGGACTGCTGGACTTTTGAGCTAAAGTCCCATCATCATGACATCAAATCATAATGACGCCAACTAGACAACGTTTCTGATATTTTAAGATGGGTGCATGTCCATGTTTGGACTGAGGTTGGATACCTGGACCCACAGGTTACTGAAGCAGGCTTTGTGTTGATGTGATTTGATCACCCACTGACACTGGGGAGACTGTGGCCAGTGAATGACGGGCTCCTGCTGGTTTTAATAACATCCATGTGTGAGGACGGTGACTCACATGTGTGAGTTGAGGCAAACAGCGTTAACATAATCTGTGTTAGGCTGCCTGCCTGTGCATGTCCTCTTCTTCATTTCATTGATTAACTCCAACAGCTGCAGTGACTCCACATCATTAGCTTCATTCAGATCAATCCATCACTCGATCAGCTGCTCAGGTGTCAGTTAAAAGTCTACAGCATCATCCACAGGTCACTCACACACACACATACACACACACACACACAAACATACACACTCTCCTAGATCTTATGCTGAGGTTATCCAATTAAAAAGCTGTTTTTAGGTGTCTCCTCGTCAGTAGTTTTGAAGGTACTTTCCATCCCGCCCAGTCTTTCCAGTTTGTTGTGATAGTGAACAAACGGTGGAAAGCGTTTAACCACAGAGGGAAGACAAAAAGCTCTTTTAGAGAGCGTGTGAAACAATGGGATTGTTTGAGATGATTTTTTGTTGCCTGGAGAGCGGCTGAGAGCAGGTGGCTGCAGCGGGAGGAGTGACAGAAAGCAGCAGAGAGTTTGGCCGTCTTCCAGCAGAGTAAAGAAGAAACGAGAGGTTGTGTTTACGTTTCTAAGATCATGAGGGAGTGAAATTTTAGTTCTGATACCGACAACTTCTGTCTGAAATGTGTTCTCTGCTTCTAGACAGTAACATGCCTGATACCTGTGCTAATCTACGCTATACTTTCAGGTGTGCAGCAGTTATTTATCAAGCAGAATGTCTTATATATTGCCTGTTACCATCTGTCATAAATGGGACCCAATCATAATACTCCAATCACTAAACAATGATATGAGGATATGGTGACTCTGCATTAAGAGAACCATTGTTAGACAGTCATTAAATTATATATCTCATTTACTGAAGAATATAAGCTGCCTAACAGAGAGTCAAAGAGCATGGCGGTTTATTTATAGACTGCACATGGTTTGGTTTCACTGAGATAAAACAGCCCACATGATTTGATTACAAAATTTAATTTACAGAACTAAAGCACGACTCACAAACAGCTGTCCCTGCTTTATGCTCTAGCTTTAAAGTTATACTTGATTCTGTGTTCAAGAGGGGATGTAATGTCCCCTTTGTACCCCATCAGTGGCTTTATGTGGTTTACTGCCAAAACAATTACCTATTTATCTAACACCGGTGTTTTAGAAAACCCTTATTTCAGCCTCTGTCTGAACACTTTCATTCAAGCTGCTGCCTCTTTAAGAGTCGCCACTCTACAAACCCCCTTAACTCTGATTGGTCAGTGGTCTTGAGGTCTGTGAAGGCCAGGAGGCTCCTCTAATGTGTTGTAAATCACTGAGGACATCCTAATGTGCTGACCTTACCTTATTTTTTATCTTCAGAATGTAGTGTTATGATCGATTTGGAGACAGATTCAGGGATTTCTATATCATATGAATATATAGAGATTTGAATATCTGCACGTTTGGTCTGAACATCCAGCATTGTTACTTTATATTTGGGGATGCACAATATTATCAGCACTTTTTGGTATTGTCCAATATGGGCTTAAACATGAACTTTCAGTTATTGTACAATAGGCTTATAGCTACCCATCCAATATAATGGGCTGCTGCTTACATAATTAAATGCCCAACCATGGCGCCATGTCCCTGGCACAAAGAAGCTAGCTCAATATGTTCACAACAAATTTGCCCTGGTTGTGGGTATTGTCATTATTAACTCAGGGAGATCATTGAGTAATCAGATATCTGTATTACACTGCCCTAATACACTGCCTTGCAAAAAAAAAAAGGTCGCCACCTGGAATTGACTGAGTAAATAGCTACAAGTCTCCTATTGGATAATCACTGCATGGTTGATTATCTTTCAGCTGGTAACAAGTTATTGAACTCCAGTTGATGCGATGAGTAACCTTATCATTTCTCAAATAACCATGGAGAAAGACACATCCTGTGGTCGTGGAAAAATGTTAGTCTGTTTAAGAAGAGTCAAATCATTGGCATCAAGCAGAGAAAACATCTAAGGAGATTGATGCAGAAACTACTAAAATTGGGTTAAGAACTGTCCAACGCATCATTAAAAACTGGAAGGATAGTGGGGACCCATCGTCTTCCAGGAAGAAATTTGATGAAAGAAAGAGCATTCCCACATGCACAAAGGGAAACTCAAGGGGTCGGGGTTGTGTAGCCTTAAGAAAACCACTAAAAAGTAAGAGTAAGAGTTACTGGATAAAAAGGCTTCAGTTTGCTAGGGAGCATTAAGATTGGACTCAGGAGGAAGAAGGGAAGAAGGTCATGTAGTCTGATAAGTCCAGATTTACTCTGTTCCAGAGTGATGGGCGCATCAGGGTAAAAAGACAGGCAATCCTGCAGAGGCAGTGCTATGATCTGATGAGGACAGCTGACTACCTGAATATACCGGAAGACCAGGTTATTCCATCGATGAACTTTTTCTTCCCTATTGGCAGAGGCATATTCCAAGATAACAATGCCAGGATTCATGGGGCTCAAATAGTGAAAGAGTGGTTCAGGGAGCATGAGACATCATTTTCACACATGGATCGGCCACCACAGTCCAGACCTTAAACCCCATTAAGAATCTTTGGGATGTTCTGGAGAAGACTTTGTGCAGTGGTCAGACTCTACCATCATCAATACAAGATCTTGGTGAAAAAATTAATGCAACACTGGCTGGAAATAAATCATGTGACATTGCAGAAGTCTATGGAAACAACGCCACAGTGAATGCGTGATGTTATCAAAGCTAAAGGAGGTCCAACGAAATATTTGTGTGTAACCTTTTTTTGGTGGCGAGTTTTTTTTTTAGCCAGGCAGTGTATAGCAAATGTGAAAAGAGTATGCACAATATTACGGTACGCTAATTCCAATACAGAAGAGAAAGAAAATCTAATTCCGTGCATCCTGATTTATTTCCATTGTTGGGATAGGAAAGCAGATTACCCCCTCTTTAACCCCCTCCCTTTGACCCCCCTTTAACCTGTTGGACTGTACCTTGATGTCAGTATCTCCAGCTGTGTTTCTCACTCAGCTTCCAGTTTTGTGCATCACAGTTCATTTCCCTCTTATTGTCGACAACATGAGCAGTGACTATCACACAGAAGTCTTCAGACCGTGAAACTCTCTGCAGACTGGGGGGTTAGAAACAAACAAATTCACAAGTTTTCTTCCTCTTTGAGAACACAGTTTGTAAGGTTAGGGTGTTTCTGCAGCTCTACAGAACTTTGTGGTGCAGTTTTGTTCTGTGTTCTACCTTTATCTCAGAGATTTGGATCTTTCACTCGCTCCTTTTTTTTTGCGATAGTATTTTGATTTATGGTGCAGCCTCATTTCCCCTCCTGCACATTCATCAGCTGGCTCTCCAGGATCGATGAGGTAAATACCCTCAAATCTGTATTTCTTTCAGGCTTTCATGCTTCATCAGCGTTCAGCAGTGAGCAGGGAGCCAAACTGCCCGTTCACTTTAATGTTGGGCTGAATGTTGAGAAGCTGCTCTCCTCCATCAGACTGATGAGGCTGCTCAGCTCCTCAGTCTGGAGGAGTTTTTAAATAAAGATCCAACACCTCGAACGGACACAACACCTCACCACCTGCTCTCACAGACTGTAGACACGTACAGGTGTGTGTGAGTGTGTGTGGGATTATGTGTGTGTGTGTTGGTGTGTGTATTGATTCCTTCATGAACCATGACAGAGGAGGGGGACTTGACTAGTTGGGTTAATTATTAGACTTTTTC
The DNA here is from genome assembly GCA_008086565.1 of Thalassoma bifasciatum. Taxonomy (NCBI): domain Eukaryota; kingdom Metazoa; phylum Chordata; class Actinopteri; order Labriformes; family Labridae; genus Thalassoma; species Thalassoma bifasciatum. The sequence goes on from RPOG01001567.1 coordinate 105,105, forward strand.
CTGCTGACTCACACCCACACCAACAACCTGTGTACACAACCCGCAGCGTGTGTGTGTGCACTGTGCATTCATGTGTGTTTGTTTTAGAAAACACACTCACCTGCATCAATACTGATCTGAATAACCCACCTCAGTCTTTATTCAGACTGTAACCTAACATTCTAACATTACAAAGTCAACAGCAGAACTGTAGGGACTGGGGTCACTGTGGACTTCACTTAGACGTTCTCTACTTATACACATTCCACAGTCAGAGCTGGAGCTGTGTTCGTGGGATGATTCGTAGATGTGAAGCTTTTGGCTTTTCAGGCAACTTTTCTCAGTTGTCAGGTAACTTGTCTCCATCGTCCAACCAGTGTTTCCCCTCAGTTTACAGTCTTCAGGCAGCTACAGCTGCAGCAGCTGGGGGTGGGGGAAACACTTACAGAGTTATCTTCATTTAGATGGCCTTGTTGTGTTTAAAAAGCCGAGACTTATTTCTGTATTTCTCATTACATGTGACTATTTTGCCTGCTATATGGAGTAGAGTTGTTTAGATACTAATCCCAGTATCGGAAATTTCTCCGATACTGCCAAAAATGCTGGTATCGGTATCAGCGACTACCAGAGTCCAGACAACAATCCAATACCACACAATTTATTATATTAGAAATCTCATGTTTAGCTCTGTTAAACATGGCACAGTTTCTACGCTGCTCTGAAAACAGTAGCACTGTGCTGTAACCTGCTTGATCACAGACTCAACAGACACACCGGTTGACATGAGACTTGGAGGCAAGCTAACTAGCACAACCAGGTTAGCGGTGTGGCAATATTTCATGCTGGATACCGCTAGACTGGTATATTTTAGTATAAATGTTAAAATAAATGGCTTTGATAATCATGACAATTACATCGTAGTCATGCTGGCGTTGTCTGATACTTTTTTATAACATACTGGCACTGGCTCGGTACTCAGTATCCACCGATACCCACAGTACAAGTTTCCAATTCGGTATCAGGAGGGGAAAAAATGGTATCAGAATGTGTCTACTTCCAGTGTTGATATCTTCATTTAGATGTCCCTGTAGTGTTTAAAAAGCCAAGATTTATTTCTGCATAACTTGTGGTAGTTGTGACCATTTTTCTTGGTGCCTGCTGTATGGAGTCCACTCATCTGTGTGTGTGCTCTCACATGTGTCTGTGTTCATCTCAGCAAAACTGCTGTGAGCAGGGGAAGGTTGTGAACAAGAGACAGAAATTTCTTGTCAATTTAAAAGATAAATACCACGAAGTTTTTCGTTCTGTCGAATAAAAGTACAAGGTATAGAGCTGATCTTTGAGAGACATTTTAGCAGTAATTTCACTCACATTTCAAGTTTTAAATGAGGAAACTCCAACAAAGCAGCAGATGTCCCACTCTGGAGCTTCTCCCCCTAAGAATGACTGTTTTTCACAGCTGATTGTTGGTTACAGTAACCCCACCCCCAGCCCCTGACGTGGGAACACAAAGAACTGGAGCCTAGTCAGGCACTGGCCTGGTACTAGCACCAGCACCAGTTAGATGGAAAAGGGGTATTATCGACCTGGTGACATCACTGTCTGTTACTCCTGCTCTCAGTCTGTGTATGTGTAGATCTTCCTGAGACGCCAAAGGAACTGAAGAAAAAGTCACCATAAGGCTGTGGGTAAAGCAGAGTGGTGTTGTTACAGTCAAGACAAGTCTTGGTCTTATCTTGGACTGGAGAACATTTGGTCTCGTTCTTGGCTCAATCTCGGACTGGCCTGACTCTGGATTTTCTGTCAAGACCAGCATCAACCTGCTATTCTACATTTTCATAATGAATTTTCTGTTGACCTGTTCCTGATGAATTGATGTTGTAATTTGAAACATTTGGCGTTGGTTCACTTATTGTTCTGCCTCTTTTCCAGTGCTTTATGTGTCAGACACCTGCAGAAACTGGGACATCAGTTCATCTTCTTTCCAGAAAAACCTCTGAGACTTACTTTGGGCCTTATTCACCTGAGAAATAAACCCTAAATTTTCATTCATTTCAAAGTTTATCAGACCTCTCATTTGCTTTAATTGCTCAATACTGTCATAGATTTTAAAGTTCTTGTCTTGGTCTTGACTCTCAAAAGTCTTGGTCTTTTCTTGGTCTTGGACAGTGTAGTCTTGAGCACGACACTAGAGCAGACACAGCAGGCAGGATGAAGTTCAGCATCAGAGGCAGACAAACAAAAATCAGACGTCTTCTGCCGTCTTCCTTCGCCACTCTGTCATCTTTATCAGCGTTCTCTCTCTTCACTTTAACCCTGCTGCTATTGTGGATATCAGCCATAACTTAAAATCTACAGAATAAACCAATGTATCCATTTAAAGACTGGTTCATGCTATCTGAGCGTGACGCAGGGAAATGACACAAGAATCAACACAAGAGAACGTGTGTGGCCTTTAAAACTTTTATCACTCCTTGGGGCATCTGTTGGTGTCCGTTCCCAAGCTGCAAGGGGTAGTGTATTGCAAACATACATCTACCAGAGAACCAAACTAGAGTCAAAGAACTTTGTTTTTGTTTATACCATTGGCAACATTATTTTTTTGCCCATTCCACTTCTCTGTTAAAAATTTTCAGAGGTGGGGCATGCCGGAAATTTTCGTGTGAAAGGGGCTGGGCAAGGGGGAGAAGCTGCTAAAATGACACCATTTGTCATTTATCATTTGTCACATAGCCATGTGGACCTTGTGGATAAGTGAAGCATAAACCAGGCTTAAAACATGCTTCTAGCTAAGATAACTATTTACAAAAAAAACTGTAAGAGCATGAAATGAGAGCATAAAAACGGGCGTTATCAGGTAGTTGTATTTTATCAAATGCAAAAATTCAACAACATGATAACAGCATTAGATCATAGTTTTCAAGGGTTTGTGCTGTAGAACATAAAAGGAGCATGTAATGTTTTGTTTTATTGCACAAGGTGTTCTGACAACCCTATTCTGTTCAGACTTCTCCCACTCAAAGTTACTGGCTCTTTCCACGCTCTTTACAGCCACCCCCAGTGGACTTTGATTCTCCTTACACCAGGTCACTTGACTTTTATAGCACTTCACAACAATAAGGCAGACGACTGGGCTCCTATAATGGCAAAGGAGTGATATCAACACGAGCTGAGATATGTTAAGCTGCTGTGTTTAAAAGTGTGGGGTAGAAGTTGGGCTGCAAGTGGAGCAAGATTCACCCCGCAAGTCTGGAAAATTATATAATTTCAAGACATTAAAGGGACTTCGAGGAGTTCCTAAGTGGTCTTAAAAAAGTCTCTTGGTATATGCCTGATTGTGATCCACCTTAAAATGAGATTACCAGCATCAAAAGAGGTCATTTACAGCAAGACAATGGTTTGGAAGAGTGATAGAGCACAGGCTAAGGGCTAAAACATGAGCTAAAGGCTAAAACAGGACTTAATCTGTTTGTGTTAACGTTAATTCCTGTCCGCACGCAGCAGTTATACTGTAGTGATCTGTTCAAACCTGAGAGTCTATGCATGACACATTACAGACATGTCTCAGAGCACTGGGCTGTGAGAAGTGCTAAATGTAGCCGGCTACTAATCTACGTTACAAACTTCCAAAGTTTGCTTGTTGTCAAGTTTCAAACGACACTGCTAGGTAACTGTTAATCATTACATTACCTTGTTGCGTAGTATACGATAAAAAGTTATCTCAGACAAAGAAAATAGTGTAAAAAAAAAAGGATCTGATCTATATCTACTTTCACTTTCAAAACAAATACCTCACAACAGTTTGTGCAAGTAGCTGCACAGTGCAAGCCACCCCATACAGGTTCTCCTCACAGTTACTCAGATTGCTTGAAAAATCTGCCAGGAGTGGAGGAAAAAATACTTGTTCAGTATTTTAAGTTGTTCCTCTTATTTTAAGAAACTTGATAATTTCATTTTTCTTACCTAATTTGCAGATTGTTGGAGTATTTCAGATATCCTTTTTTTAGTTTTGATATCTAGGAAAAATACATTTTTTCTGGACTTGTCAGTTGAATGAGGCTCATATTAAGTCTAATGAGACAAGTTTGCAAAAAATTAGACATAAACATTTGCTTAGATTTGAGTTTTTGCAGTGCTGGCAGGGTTTTTACATGCATGTTTAGCATCATTACTGTGCTTAATTCTGCTCTTGCTCCAAAATCCCTGAGTGGTTTAAAGATGATTTCTGGGTGTATAACCCTAATTTCCACCTCATCAAGTAATGAAAGCTGCTGGGTAAATTTCTGCACAGGCTGACTGAACCCTTAACTTCCCTGTGGAGCAGTCGGTGTGCGCAGGAAGATAAAGTCATGGTCCAAAGTCTGAAACCATTATGATTTGAGTCGTCTGGAAATTTCCATCTCTGCAAGACTGCAGCTGTAAGCTCGTGATGGAAATGCTGTTCTGTTGTCAGTGTGTTGAATGGATATGGTTGCCTATCGCAGCGTGTGATAACAGCTCAGCACTCCGGCAATTCCCAAATGGATGCACTTCTACACTGAAAAAAAAAAACTTTTGATTTTATGGATGCAGGCGAACTGAACTGGGCCCAGTGGAGCAAATTGAATTTAAGGACCTCAGTTGGTGCACCGTGCTTACCTGCAAAAGTAATTATAGATGGGTGAAAGGTTTCCTTAAAAAAAATACACAAAGCAGAGGATTCTCTGCAGCTGCTACAACAAGACTCAATCACAGCAAGTCACTTTGCTTCTATAATGTGAAACAAGCTGTTTTAATTTATTATACATAAGAAAATATCTGCACAACGAGGCAAAAACTGTGCTAAGACGTGCACACACACTCTCCGAACATATGTATGGCGAGCATCTCATGGTACATTTTTCACCTCAAGCAAAGCAGGTGTTCCAGTCAGAGCAGAACATTTTCTCCTCTGTGAAACGAGAACGGACCACAGCGGCCTCGGATCTTCCTCCTATCAAACCGAGGAGGCAGAGTGATAATGACCCGCCTTAATCCAGGATCTCACTGATGGTATTCTATTGACTTTGTCCACAGGGGGTTTAAGATCCACTAACAATGAGGACACGCTCTATTAGCACAGCCTGTTGCAGCTCTTATTGGCTGACTCATTTAAAGTAGATGTGAGAAAGAAAGGGCAACTTACTTTCAGAATGTCTTTCTAATATTTCCCCTGTGGTGTTTCCTGGTATTTCTCTCTTGGATGATTTTGTCTGGCTGCATAACTCTTCCTCTCTATACTGTCAATGTTAGCTCCTGGCTAAAAATGCCTATCAAGAACGTTCACCTTCCTGAGGTCTGCTTTCAGTCCTTTAGAGAACTATAATCTCTCTGTTTTCCCACAAACAAAAAAAAAAACTTTTCAATTTTGACCTCTAGCCAGATATTGCATCTTTCCATTTGTCCAGGTGGCTGGTTGCATTTGGGAGCAGCCACCAAATGTAGGTCTCCATCTTTCTGTGAGTGGATAAACCAACAGCTGCACCTGCATTTGCTGCTTTTTCCAGCTCTGCTTCGTTTTGCTTATTCAACATTTTAAAGTTGAAACCACAAATGTAAAGTGATGAACTTTGCTTCTCTGTGAAGTATTATCATGCTCTTTCTGGAAACACCTGGAATAAGAGTCCTCTGCTGTCGGACCGTATGGGGGGGGGTTACGTTAGGTCAGGATTTGTGGACCGTTTTCAAACACAGGGTCACACATTTTTATTTTTAAATGAGTTCTCTTTCATGTACGAAACTTGTTTTCAAAAAATCCTACATGTTGCCCAACATTCTTATGGGATTAAATACTCATGTATTGGTACTTGATCTTCATCAGAGAAACAGTTTGCAGAAAAATACAGATCTTAAAAAGGATGTGGTCACCAGCTGCCACCAAATCAGCATCAAGTATTTAATTGATGTCAATGCCCTAATCAGTTCCATTTTTTTTAATCGATTCCTTATCAATTCTTGAAGTAGCTTTACAGGTTTGTTTATAAGTACATAAATGTGAAACTGGTCATTGGCTCTTGGTATCCTGAGACCAAAAATAAATAAATATAAATGATAAAAACTTGTTTGACATGTATGTTTTGTTTTGTTTTATTTTATTAACTGAAGTAGGGCTGAACAGTTTATCGTTTTCTGATCAAAACTGCAATGTCAGGCATCTTGATCATGTGATCGCCAAAGTTTCGATGTCTATGTTGCGCTCCTGACTGACCCAGGATCTGTTGTGTCAGCTGTTTTACACATATCTCTTGAGTGTAAGACTGTTGGGCAAGATCATTTTTTCCTGGGATTGTTGAATTTTGTTTTCTTATTATTACTTATTTAACCTCATTTTTTGAAATTTTTTGTATTTCATTTATCTTTTTAACTTAACACAATTAAGGATATTCTTTTTTTAATTATTTTGATAAATTAAGTGTCAAAGATGGCTCTTTCTGTTCTTCAGTTTGAACTGCTATTGGTTCAGGACTTGAAAGACTGTACATGCATGTGTTTTGTTAATAAATACATGGAGAATAAATTCTTAGCTTCAGTTTTCATCCTTGCATGAGAGTAGTAGCTTTTAAAATTTTTTTGTATCATGTACATTTCTGTCAAGTTTGTAAATGTTATTATACATTGAATTGAAATCGCAATATATCGCAATCAATCTTTTTCTGTAATCATTCAGCCCTACAACCTAGTGTCTTCAAGTGGTAATAGCAATGCTTTGAGTTGTTTGGAACCTTGAGCTTGCCATAGTTATGCTGAGGTTAGCCAGCCGTGAGCCTGCACGTGGCTTTTTTTTTTTTTTTTTTTTTTTTTTTTTTTTTTTTTTTTTTTTTTTTTTTTTTTTTTTTTTTTTTTTTTTTTTTAATCATTCTGTTTCGAAAACATTTGCCTGTTAGTATTTTGACATTTAGAGCTCTCGTTGTTCTTCTCAAAGACTTATTGTGATGTTTCTGTGGTGAAAGTTGAAATTAAGTCAAATCATTAAGAAATCGTTTTATGATGATTGACAGCTGCCATTTGTGATTAGTTTTAACGGGGATATAAGAAACTTCAGGAAAGAGAGCCAAAGAGAGATTAGGCCTTCAAAATTAAATATTTTGATTTCTTTTTTTTCCCCCGGCTCCACCCAAATTCTCTACTGCGTAGACTCTGGCTGCACAATGGCGGCCAAATCCAGCTCCAGTAAAGGTTTTTTTTGGCTTCAAAACTGTACAGCAGTGAAAGGCGGAGCCACGCTGTCCATTCCACATCCAGTATTTTTACTTCTGATACATATTTAAATGATGAGAAAGCAGTGCTTCTTTATATTCATGAGTTAAAAATGAGAAGGCATATCCTGTCTTTAAAGTAACAGATGTAACAAAAGAAAAGAGTGAGAAGGGCGACAAGAGGCCAAGTGTGAACGTGAACGTAACATCCTGTGTGTTGAATATTAAAACATCCTCAGGTAGTTAAGTGGCTTTGTTCTGATTTAATAAGGAAATCAAAAAGCTCTGAACATGAACATTACATTTTGCTCTTTTTTCTTTGAGCATAAAAAGGAGTGCCTACTCAGCATCTTTCCAGGCCTGAACATTTAAGAGCCTGAAAAACAGACAGAGCTGTGTTATTACACCAGACTGCAGACAGCATGTGCAGCATTTGTCCCTGTTTGACCCGTGGTTAAACAGTACCAGCTGTCTGTCTGCAGAATACTGAAACCCACCTCAGACAAGGTCGGATGGTTTGCAGAGACTTCAATGAATATCAATGAACGCTGGCATTAGGTTCTGCTCAATCTGTTTAATCATTCGCTGAGTGTTAAATGAACTGTTATTTTGATGAGGTTGTTTTATGGTAATTACCAATCAATCGGACAAAATGTGCCAAAAGTAATCAGCAGCCATTGTCAGTTTTCCATATCAGTGATTCTGTCAGTATTATGTCACTCTCTGGTCTTGTGTCCAGCACACTCTGAGTGTGTAGATCAGTTGGTCTCAGCCGCAGTTTGTCACACTCGACCTCATGACTCTTGGCTCTGTGGTGAAAACAAGCAAACTGAGCAAGACTGAGGACAACTAGAAAACAGGCAGCTACATATCACAGGTCGTATTTAGTTCTGTTTACAACTGAACCAAGAATAGCGTCACTTGATAAGAGTCAAAGACAAAATATTTAATGTGAGTCATAGGGAGATAAATCATTGCGTCACTGAAGACTCAGGGAGCCAAGAGGATTTCCAGTTCTGTTAAACTTTTTTAAAGCACTTTTACTTAAAAAGGTTCCAAGTAGAGTTCCAAATGCAAAAAGAAGAGGTGAGAAAGATGAATTTTAGTAAGTGATTTATTGGAACTACAATTAAAGACAAAGAGGCTGTTCATCAGCTGATCAGAAGTTTAAGACCACAGCTCAAAAAACCCCTGGACACCCCAAAAATAGAAATCAAAGTTTGAAACAGGACTCAGTAACAAGGAGTTCCACTCTTCTTGGTGATCACTTCAAACATTAGTTTGTTCATACTTGATGTGTTTTCAGGAGGTTAGTGGGAACATCGCTGCGAGTGGTGAAGATGCTTCATGTTTGGCATCCACTGTCTGAAACTGACGTCCGTTTTTGTGAACTTCCCTGTCCTGTCATAATGTTCTCAATGTGATTTAGATCAAGGGAACACACAGGATGCTCCAAAAGAGTGAGATTATTCCTTTTGGAAGAAGTCCCTTGTCAGGTGGACATTGTGAGCTGCAGTATTGTTCTGCTGAAAAACACACAGAGCAGGGCCCTCAGTCATGAAGGACGCCCCCTGCAACATCTCCACACAGCCAGCTGCTGTTTGACGTCCCTGAACAACTGTCAGCTTCATTGTTCAAATGAAAGAAAAAGCAGATCATGATGGCGCCCCCTCCACTGTGCCTCCTAGACAACATCTCAGTAGGATCTCCTTGTCATGACAGTAACGTTGGACGCCATCAGGACCAACAAGGTTAAATTTTTTCTCCTCAGAGAATCAAACTTTCTTCCACCTTTAGTGGAAAGAGACGAGGCCTTTGAAGAGCTTTTTGTTCTTAAAGCTCTTCTCTCTCAGACGCCGTTGATGGTTACTGGGCTGGAGTCGGCTCCAGTAATGGACTTAATTTGGTCGAGGAACGTCCTTTGAGCAGACAGCCAATCAGATCCTCAGGCTCAGAGCTGGTGAAATGTTTTTGGGTCTACCACTTGACTTTTTTCTTCCATAACCATCACAATCTTTGAAGAAATTCAAGATGGTTGTCTTACTGTGTCCAACTTCAGCAGTGATGGTGTTGCATTGTGAGAGGCCTTACTTATGCAGCTCAACAATCAAACTACGTTCAAAGGGAGAACGATTTTTATCCTTTGCCATCAGGCCATGACAGTGTGAATACCTGACACCAGCTGATGAAGAGACTATTTCACTTTGATTGCCATTTTTAGTGAATTCCTTACTCTTTTTTTCCACTCCCATTTCTTCTTTTTGCACTTTCAAAATCTACTTTGAGTGTTTTTAAGATCCAACTTTGCAAATGTAAATAAGTGTAATTTTCAACAGGTCTTCATAATGTTTTAAGGAGTGTACTAGGGCTGCACTGCAAAAACAGAACTCTAAGCAAGTCATTATGTCTTATTTGTAGTAAAAATTGTCTTATTGTTCTTAATTTGAGCCACATTCACCAGACCAGGTCATAAAAATGTGAGGTGTAAATTGCTTGTAACAAGTCAAAAAAATCTGCCAATGGGATTAGATGAATTCGCCTGAGAAGTTCCTTGAAATTAGAAACATGTCATAAAACAAGAATCTTTTATCTTATCCCATTGGGAGATTTTTTTTGACTTGTTACAAGCAATTGATGCCTCATTTTTTTCCTTAAATAACTTGAAACGAGACATTTTTATGACCTGGTCAAGTGAATGTGGCTTAAATCAAGAATAATAAGAAAAAATTTACTACAAATAAGGCATAATAACTTGCTTAGAGTTCAGTTTTTGCAGTGTGAAAGATGTATTATCTTATCTATGTTGACATATGAAATTCAAGATATTAATATCCAAATATCAAAGATTTAAATACTGTAGATTTTCCCAGCTCACCCTGCATGTAAAGCTCAGACAGTCACATAATTATTGTTGACTTTCTGTTAATGTTGGTGACTGACAGTGAGCTCTAATCCATCAACTGTGCTTTCCACATCCTGTTATATTATGATGCTTTTAACTTTCTGAAAAATGGTTAGTTCTCACTAAACCCAGAGTCATATTGTATCGTCTCAATATCTAGATATCTCACATTAATATGGAGTTATGAAATTTTGTCCATATCGTTCAGCCCTAGAGTGTAGTTGTAGCAGCTGGAGTCTGGCAGGTGGAGACAGCAGCAGGTCATCTACAGTCATGACCCAGAAAAACCTTTGGCTATTGATATGAATGATATTAATAAAGTATGCTCATAGAATTGTATTGCATTGGTAGTTAAAGGGTTGTCAGATACCTCCAGAATAATTTGGTGCACTGCTGTGTTAAATCATGTTTATATAAAGGGGCAGGAGTGTTGCAGGAGCCAGATGAAAAAAGTTTTAATTTCTTTAGTTTCTTTAATTTCATTAGAGAATTGAGAAGTTTTGCTCTGCTTAGCTGCCAAAGTGAAACCTACACAATACCCATTTTCATTTATTCAAACGCATGAGCAAACAAACAAATTATTTTCTTTTCACTGAGTGCAACTTGGATCAAACTGAAGCAGAATCACTAAAAATAACTACTGAATGATGTAGAGGACAAAAAGAAATGGTAATTACAATCCGCAGAAGGCTGTCTGCTCTGAGAGATTGTTGGAGAAGCTGGTGGTTGTTGTCACTCAGGTTTGATGCTTATCTGATTTCTGAGAAGAGCTACAGCCAGACTGGAGGCTGCTGAGGAGACGAAGATGTGTCAGACCGTTTCTTCTCTGCCGCCCTCATTATTCATTAGAAGCTATTACCTGCAGCCTGCACACTGACACTGAGGACAATAACATTGTGTCTGTGGTGGAATAAGGTCGCTGTGAGGTTTGAGGAGATCATGCAGCACAGAGCTGAGCCCGGCTGGTGTCAGAGGCTGAGTCAGTCCAGGTTAGCTGAAATCTACCTTGATGAGATAAGCCTTTTGCTACCTTACCTGTTCTCCTAATCTCAGCTCACTCCTTTTATTTGAGCTGTGTCTCGCTGCGTGGACTTACCGGTCGTGATGTCATCCACCCGTCCCTGCAGAGAGGTTTTGGAGCTTTAGTTTGAGTCCTTCACCTTCTTATCACAGCTTTTTCACAGCTGGTCATCAGATCTATCAAAGCTGAGAAGCTGAAACTAACTCAAAGGTTTCGAGCTTCAGAAAATCAATACAGTGCTCCAGCATGGTGAGTAGGACCTTGACACAAGTGCTTCTGTCTCACCAAGTGTGCTTCTTCTTTGAATTATCACATCCTTCTTCTTAACTTTTTACCTAAAAAAAAGTAAAATTAGGGTTGCACAATATTATGCTGATATGTTGATATTTTAACCCCTTAACATCCACCCAATTCTGGCCTATTTACCATGCTATGTTTCAGAGCTTATAACTGTAGAACAGTAAGGTCAGAATTTGCCAGTGACACCTCATTTGGAAGATTAAAGTCTCTAGTTTCAGAAAATGTCATATTTTTACATGTGGCTAAAGTTCACAATGGGATAAATGCAGCTGAAACCGTAATTTTTCTCTTCATTTTTTAAAACCAATTCTTGAACATCATTAACTTCAAGATGCTTCATGCCAGACAATACACCCACCACATCCCCTCTACACCTTGTCCTCTTCATCTGTGACGTCTTCGCGCAAACCAAACAAGCTGTATCAGAGCTCAGTGTCTTCTTTTGTGGTCAACTTTGTTCTCTCTGTGAAAAGGTTCGCTAAAGACCGTGAAATTATGGCTCCCTGTCACAGATAGTACCGCTCTTGTTGCGCACATAAATATGAGGGATTACATACGGCTAAAAATTGATTTTTCGGGAGTCTATCCAGCTACAGCAGGCTTTGTGTGAACAGTACGGCTATTGGTTATTGTATGAGTGATTTTCAGGGCCTAGAGCCAAGAAGTGAGTCTTTTAGGAGGCTTTTGCGCAGTATGAGCTACATGCTAGCGCATCAAGCAGAGAGCACTTCCTGTATAAATCAGGCTCTCCTAGCATCAAATCTCTGTGTATCAAGATGAGGACGCTACTGTTGTTTAGCCAGAAGTCTGGTCAGGTTGTGTTCTAGTTTTTGGCAAAAGCGTTACTGTATCGCAAAGATCATCAACTCTCTTCTGTATTGGAATTTGCATACATCTGCATACTTTTCTCACATTTGTTATATGTTAGTCATTTTCTGTGCAGCATGTTGGCTGATGTTCATTTGTTGAGCCATTATCAGCTGATACCCATAACATGCTGATAATATTGTGCAACCACAAAAAATTGACACAAATATAACTTTAAGGTTGATTTTACTAATTTGAAACTCCCACTGTGGGTAAAATGTCCACAAATCAACATTAAAGAGGGGCTATTGTGCTTTTTTTTCCTATAGTTCTTGGTACCCCTAAAACCAACTCCTTATTTCTCTCACTGGTGTTTCAGAAAACCCTTATCTAAGTGTCTGTGTGGAACACTTAATTTGAGCTGCAGTCTTTTTGCTCCCTGCTCCACGAACCCCCCTTCCCTCTGATTGGCCAGCCTTGAGATCTGTTGAGGGTGGAGCTATGGGCAGACCTTGGTGTTTGAGGCCCACCCTCCACTCTATCCCTACCCCTCCATTATGCCATGAACCATTTAGGGGATCCTTATGTTATGACTTCATCATCTCAGCAAGTCTTGCTAGGTTTTAATGAAGATTTCAGGCTATTTTTAAAGCAGAGTGTTTTCATTTTTCAGGAATAAAATATGCATATTCAGTCAAAACGTCCAGCATTGTTTCTTTAGATCCATGATTTGAAGATGGGAACGCATGATACCCCTGCTTTAAGATAACAAATATAACAAAACACAAGATTAAGAAGGTTGACAGAGTTAAAACATTAGCTTGTGCATCGCTTACATTCACACTGAAATTAACAGAATCCTGTGAAGGTGAACGTAACTTCTTAAAGAGTGTTTCTGTTGACATGTATGTGCTCATTCAGCTCTCCATGTCAGAGTGACTTTGCAGATTTTGTTTATAGCCGCCTCCATGTTGTTTAGCCTTTCTAGTATGGATGCTAGCAGGAACATTTTTGCCACAGTGTCAACAGGTTGATTATCACATTATCTGGGTTCAATTATTTTTATCGCATATGGATCTGATATGACGCGATTTTCTTCAACTCTACTGCTGGTGAGATCAGTGCATCCTCACACACACACACACACACACACACAGTCACAGTCAGAGTGTATTTCCATACGGACTAGCTGAGTTAACCTTGTGTGTGTTTTCAGAGCCTGTTGTGAAAACACTCATATACACTTGCTCTGTCCTCGTGCACAGCATGGAGAGCCAGTCTGCAGGCACTTAAAGCCTTTGTTGATCCAGCCCTCTCTGTTTTTCTTAAGTGTTGTCCATCTGCTGAGACTCAGATGGCAGATGATTAACAGAACACACCACCTGGTGGATCCTTAACTTTCACTTAAAGTGACCACGGCTGTGAGAGAGGGAGAAGTGGGAACCCTGTGACCGCCTCAGGGACTTCTTCTGTTTACTTTGTCATTAGCATTACTCTACCTGCAAAGCCTATTATTTAAATCATCAGTGGAAAAGTTATCTCAAGTTTTGGTTATCAAATCCCAGCTCTTCTTTTTTGGTTTGGTTAGCACAGAGCAACACAGGGACAGCAGCATGGGATTATGGTTCGCAGGGTTTTTATGGAGACATGATTTATCTGCAGGTTGCCTCTTCAAAACAAAGTGGCTCTGCAGAGGCAGCTGTGAGCACTACTAGGGAAACCTTGTAATTGATCTGACTTGAATGTTCATACAGTTAGCCCTGTTAACTAAACCCCTGTCTATACTGATAATCACTGCAATGAAAAAGTAGAATATACCCCCTCTTTAATCAGTGAAAACCTGGTTGAAATTTGGTCAGGGCCATTCAGACCTTATTTCAATCTGTCCTCAACAAAAGTCAGCAGCCACTTTTAAGTTAGTATTATCACTATCAAAGATGCTTCAGAGTGCTTCAAAACAATGCCAAAAGTGCTTCCCAACAGAAATGCGTTACCTCCTGAGGTCACAATTGGTATGACAGCAAAACAAGTGGCGCATGATCCAACACAGTGATTCTTAAATGGGGGTACGTGGGAGAACTGCAGGGGGTAGGCGACAAATGTCAAACAAAACAAAACAAAACAAAAAGTTGCATCACAAAAAATTCTAATTAAAAACACCTCTATCAACAGAAAATGAGTAGGTAGGTAAGGACAAGAAACGTGAAATGCACTGAAAAAAGAAATGTGATTTATTTATTATTTCAGTACATTTTGATGCTTATTTATAGAATGAATCACTTACAAAGGGTGTGGTTGGTTGTAAATTGGAAGAGAGATATGGAGAGGAAAAAAATGCACTAAAGAAAAAAAAAGTGATTTAATTTTTGTAACTGTAATGCACCTTGTCCCATCTTGTTTGACAAAAATAAACTGATGTGCTTTTTGAGCCATCAAAGGAGCTGCCTCAACTTTAAATTATTTCTGAAAAACATTGCCCTGCAAAAAAATAGAATTTAGTCGTTTTTTCTTTCAATGTTTTGATGACACTGTAAAACCACATGCATACATTTATCATGTTAATTTTCCATATTATTTCCTGAAAATTATTCTCAGCAACACAGGGGGTACTTTGCTGAAATTGTTTTTGATGGGGGGTACACAAGCCGAAAAAGTTTGAGAAACCCCCAATCTAACGTTGAAGTTGGCAACGTAAACATCTGTAAACATCTATTTCTTCACGAATAGATTTTTCAAAGAATGTTAATTTCTTTGTGGAAACCCCAAAGAGGGTATTGGGCGTATTTAAGGCTTTATCTTGTCCACTGCTACAAAGCTTTACATGATAAAAAGTTAAAATATTCCCCATTTTTTTTCTCACATGTTTTAGCGCAAGGTCACACTGGCTATCTGAACCATGCTGTACTCAGCACTATTGCCCCCCCCCCCACCCCACACTGTTCCTCCGCTGGACAGTACAGCTTGTGG
Organism: Thalassoma bifasciatum; assembly: GCA_008086565.1. NCBI lineage: Eukaryota > Metazoa > Chordata > Actinopteri > Labriformes > Labridae > Thalassoma > Thalassoma bifasciatum. Next base: position 120,295 of record RPOG01001567.1, read on the forward strand.
TTACACTACTCCAGTAAGACCTAGACTTAAGCATGATTGCCGACACATTCATGGCCCACCTATGTCATCATGTGTCAGTTTACAAGATGTGGTCTCGTCAGAGTCAGCACAGTGGGGAACATAGAGAACATGACAACGTTGTGAGGTCTGCACACCCTTGTGAAGCAAATCACACCGTTTTAGCAGCCTTGCCTCCTTGCGTGGTCCCTTTCATTAAAAAAATAAAAATAAAAATCTGTCAGAAAATTTGTAACAACCAGACAGAGAAGTGTGGACAACATGTCAGATGAACAGGAGCTCATGTTGTCTTAAGTCCAAAGTCTATTGTCAAAACAGGCATTTATATGATTCATTACAATAAACAATTCCTTGTGGCAAAACTCAGCAGAAATTCAGAATGGACGAAAACAATGTTGTAAACAAATGCAAACTTCTTCTACTCTGGTTTAGTGCTCTCGTACATATGTGATTGCGGTACACCGCCCCCTGCAGTTCAGGAACGGACACCAATGGATGCAGCGAGGAGTATCAAAAAGTAAAAAGCTACATGCTTCTCTTACGCTGATCCCACGTGTCTCATTTCCGTGTGTTACATTCCTGCAGAAAACTAATCCAGCTTTTACTCGAGCCTCTGTTTATAATACTTTGTTTGAGCTGCTGTCTCTTTAAGGCTCCTCTTGCCACAAAACCCCTTTAGTCTGATTGGCCAGCCTTCTGGAGGTATGTCAGGTGCAGAGTTTAGTGTTTGAGGCCTTTAACTCCAGTGTGTCAAGAACTAGTTTGAGATCCTTACATGATGACCTCATCATTTCAACAAGTCTTGTGAACATTTCATGCTACATTTGAAATATGTGTTAGCATAATACCCCCTCTTTAAAAAAAAAAAAAAAAAAAGTCTACCTGCAAAGCGACATTAGTTATGTTGCTTTGTACTCGGTAAAATCTTAATTTAGAGAAGACATCATCAGCGCTCTCTCGCTAACAGGATGGTTCCAACTTTTTACACATCATGTTTTTGTAACTGCTCAGTTAAAGGTTGGCTAAGTAAAGCTTATCGTTTATTTGTTTTTGAATTATGCTCATGTTGTTTCTTTTTTGAGAGAAGTCTTAAAAAGAATTCCGCAACTTACTGCATCCAAAACTAAAAACATCAGAATAAAACGTTAAACCGTTGGGTGAAGGAAAGTGTGGCTCTTTTAAAGCAGACTGCTGTCATTTGTTTGTAATTTCAGGAAGGTGTGTTTGGCTTTGCAGTGTGTGATGGCTCCACATTCTGCAGATTTATCTACTTCTGTGTCCCGCTGCTTCCAGATGGCTGCAGGGATTTACCTCAAAGCGTTTGGTAGTGTGAACATTTCTCTGTCCTTCACGGTGAATGTGTTCTTCCTCCACAAACCCTCAGTTTCCTCTGCAGCGAGGAGTCTGAATGCTACTCTCATTTTCCAGCAATCATGGCTGGGAAGAGCACTTCAGAGGGAGAAAGATGGGAGGAAAATCAGCCAGTCGTGATTGATGTCAGTCCCGTTAAAGACCTACCTACCCTCTTCCACTCGCCGCTTTTCAACTCACAGATTTGCCTGACTGTGGAAAAATGGCGTGAGGATGGAAATGATTCCTGTGTTTTTCCTCCGAGGTGTTTGTGTGAGAAGCTCCGAGCTGGAGGATTGTTGTGCAGCCAGGCTTGTCAATGAATAGTGAAGGGATCAATAAAATGATGATTATAAATCCTGTTTAATAGCGTGGAGTGCAGGATGTGCTGATTCAGGGGCTGGTGGAAGGCTGAGTTAAGGACTGTGGATAATGAACACGGCACACTGGAGAGTGTCCAAACACTAGATTAGATGGTTGCAGTGATACGGAGCTCATTCACTCGGACGTGTGAGGACTTCTGGTCAACAGTGTGTGAAGGTTCGAGGCTCTGGCCAAGTGGTCGATGGCTGGATTAAACCTGCAGGGCTTTGGTCTTTGTCAGCAGAGAGAGGATGAATGCCTTGGATCAGAGCAGTGGTTGTCAATTAGAGAAGTTTCCTGAGTGAAAATTATACTTGGAGGTTGTCAGTGATGTGAAAACAGACGGAGAAGATCAACTACAGACTCATCCATTTTGGTTTCTGGAGTCAGAAATAGAGCGATGAGCATATTAAACCAGTTGGATAATTGAATGTTATCCCTCTAGTGAGTCTCTGAGTCTGTTTAACAACTGATGTCAGCTGCAGATTGGTTGTCTGAACATCTATGACATCCCAAAGGAGCTCTATTGTCAATGAGAAGATCTTTGAAGGTGTGCAGACACATCCACTAGTTGAAGCTGAACTATAAAGCTCTTCTGGGGTTGAGGCCAAGCGGCAACCTCTGGTCTGAAAAAGTGAGACAACACGGAAGTGCTAAAAAGCTGCTGTTCCTCCAGTGACCGCTTGAGGCTGGCTCTAGAAGCACCGGAAGTCCTGTACAAGTGGATGGGAAAAAGGGCGTTTTCAGAGCCGAAATTAGCGTATTTAAAGCCTGGTACAAACTCTGCCTCCCGTCTGGATCGCTAATTTCGCTTACGGCACACACTGCGAGGGGGGTGAATTTTTTTCTAACTCGGCCGTTTGGAAGATATTTGGATCGGGAGCTTACCCAATCAGAGTCACAGCTCAGATCACGTGACTGACGGGCGCCCAATAGCTGTGAGTTTGGGCACTCGTCATTCGTCCCATTTCCAATATGGCCGCGCCCGCCGTTTAGCCTCAAAACGGAGCTGCAGTAACAGACGGGTGACGTCACGGAGACTACGTCCATGTTTTATACAGTCTATGGTTGAAGCCTACTTATCTATCTTCTTATCTCTAAAGAACAAACAGTCATTACATGTTGCTTTCCTGTGAGGTCTTCAAACTGTATGTTCCTCCTGTTCGCACCAAATTCAGAAAAAGAGCTTTTTGGAACTCTCTCTAAAGTGACTTCAAAATGGTGGATCTTATTTCTCTCGGAGCACTCAGCTCGGTCCTAAGAGAGAGAGAGAGTGCGAGTCATTTGGACAGTATCAGTGCTTCTGATTTGTAATCTCTGAGCAAGGCCATGCATTTTATTCTGTAAATCAATTTTCACACTGTAAGCTGTAATTTTCTATCAAGTTATTGTTGTAATTTGTCTTCACGTAATGTTATGTTTTTTGATGCATGCTGCTACCCTCTTGGCCAGATCACCCTTGCAAAAGAGATCTCGATCTCAATGGGTTATTTCCTAGATAAAAAGAAAATAAAAAAAATATTGGACTGAGATCTGGTTGGAGTACCAGAAACTCATTGTCCTGTTCAAGCTTTGTGTCATAGAGCGTTTTCCTGCTGGAAGATGGTAGACTGTGTTCATTGAGATGGACATGGTCAGCAACAATACTCAGGTAGACTGTGAACTTTAAACCAGGCTCAGTTGGTTGTACAAAAGCTCAGTTTCTACCAAATGGTTCAGTTTCTCTGTATGGAACGCACATTGTGTTCCAAGTCAAAAAACCATATCAGCCTGTCTCTATGACTGGGGTTCAAAGATGCTCTTCTGCAGACCTTAGTTGTCACCATAGACTGTGTAATCAGTGTACACCATGTCAGTCAGCTCTAACTGAGGTCTCCACAAAAACTGCTCCCCCTGTCTCCTCTTTCAACAACAACTATGCTACGTTTCATGTCCCTTGAATCACCTTTCTTCTCCATTCTGATGCTCAGGGTGTGGTCACACTGGCCAACCGTGCCGTGCTTGGGCACACTTCAGACATAAAGTCCGGCTTGTTTGGCCAGTGTGACCACAAGTAAACCGTGCTTTGGCATGGCCGACTTCCCCGGCTCGGCATGGTCAGGAGAGGTGTGCTGTAGCTGGCCCACTTTCATGCATGAGCACAAGCATGCACACGTGTACATGATGCATAATGCATGGCGTATCATTGTGTAGACCGCTCCGCTCGATAATCATTTTAAACAATGGTGGGGTGTTGGAGGGCTGCGTCAGTCCGAAACAACTTAACAGAAGCCAAAAAGTGAGTAAAGTTGTAACAATGTTCTCTGTTTTCTCTAATCTGCTGACTCTGATGAAACCACGTCTTTTAAACACATGCTTCATCGTGACGTCTGCGGCTGTGCGTGTGTCAGCCCTCTGGCTTAAGTCTGCTTCATGTTGTACTAGTGTGACCGCCGCCTGTACTGTCCTGCAGGAGAGCAGCGCTGCGGTGGGCGAATCACGCTTGAGTACAGCACGGTGTCAATGACCAGTGTGACCGTTTCCTCAGTTTAAACTTTAGCAGCTTGTTTTCACCAGGTCTGCATGACTAAATGAGTGCAGTTGCCGCCACGTGATTGGCTGATTAGACATTTGAGGTATTGAACAGGTGAACAGGTGAATTTAAGACTGAGATCTTTGCCAATTCCCCAATGAGAGGTGTTGCTGTTGTTTGGGTGAAATAATGAATTAATGCCAGTGTACATTAAAAACTTGTGAATCACCTTAGGGTTTCAAATAAATTATTCACAAAGCTGGTTTTGAAGCTTAAATGTCAGCGTTTATGATTATTCATTGCTTTGCTCTTTACACTTGGTACCTGGATTAGAGTATTATTGTATTTGACTAAATAAAAGTTGTGGTGTGATGATGTTAGCCACACTCTGCAACCTAATTTAACAACATGTAGCTGCAGGTGCTGAGTGTTTTCTGAGTGTTTCCTTACCTTCAGACTACTAACTCAGTCTGGTTTTGTGATTTTCAGGGTTGTATTTACTCCCTCATTGCCTCCAACACTTGAGCCTGCGGGTATCAGATGTTTCAGATCACACTACTTTGTTTCTTAAATGTGTTTTGGTTCCTTCTGAAGATATCAGTCCCTCCACAGCGGCAGCGTTTACTGTCGGAGGGTAAAACATGTGGAAACAGAGAGATATACACTGCTCCAGGGTTATAAACAACACTTCTGTCATTGACTCTGTGTTTACATTTTCCTCCTTACAAGAGTGATTCCAGGAGACGTGGATTAGATGATGTCTTCACGTTACCGTGGACGGGAATGACCTCAGACACACACGCACACACACACGGAGCAGTTTAATTTCCTGCAGAGAGAGCATCCCACAGTGTTTAGAGGATGAGTCATCACGACCTCATGGGTGGTGCTGAGCTTTGACTTTCAGCATTTTTCAGAATGACACGAGTTGTGCCGAGCCGGGTTCATCCTCCCTCGTCTTTCAGGTGATGCACCTCGAGCGCACGTTCCTAATTTTCAGCAGATGGCCGGGAGATCGTGGTAGATGTCATCCTGCGAGCGTGTGTGTCGCTGTGAGTGCGTGTGTATGTTATGGTTCATTTAAGTAGGTCAGACGAGCAGTGGACAGCCTGCTTCTGGCTGCACTAATCTATTTATCCCATCAGTATTACGGCATGTGGAGAGATTTCACCATTGTAGGAGGCTTCAGTGACGTGACACGGCGCACACGTCTCCCTCCTCCGACTGCAGGTCTGTCAGTCAGTCAGTGAGGTGTGGCTCCGTCCCTGCTGCAGAGCTGCGAGCTAACAAACCATTATGGAGGCCTATTAAGAAGGTAATCTGTGACAAAGGGCACAGGGATGGAAACTGCAGAGACTCTTAGCTCTTCATTGTGGTGGAAACTGGAGCAAAAAGGACAATCATTAGTGACCTTTCATCCAGAGTCAAGTCTGCTGTTGTCTCAGACTCAGATAGTGCTTTGCAGCCAGGGAGGAATATCTCTTTTTTTCTGCATGCGAGCATTTACTGCCGCTTTTATTCAATGCACACGCTCCCTCCAGTATTTCAAACTCAACACTTCTCACAGAAACTGGATTTGTGTCCTTGCTTTGTTGTTGAGATAAAGACGATGAAGAATTACTCACCTGAAGCGAACCCCTCACTGCTTCTTTCTCCTGTGGATTTACTCTGCTGGTGTGTGACCCCCTGAATCATACTCCTCCTTCAGGCCTTTGATTTAGGGTTTCACTCAGCCAGGTGTTACAAATGTGAAACCCACATGGACTAAAGTTATTTATTTATTTTATTTTATTTTATTTTATTTTATTTGCATTTTTCAAGATCATAACCAAAAACAGAGTGTTTTGACAGTCAGTCAAAGAAGAAAAAGAAAAAAGAAAAAAAGAGAAATTGGGGAGAAACATATTTAAAAATGTAACCAAGCCGATAAATAAAACAATATCAGACAAAAATGGTTATAATAAAATTAAAAATGATAAGCAAGTTTCGGGGCTGCATGGTGGCGCGGCAGGTAGTGCTCCAGCCTCACAGAAAGAAGGTCGGCGGTTCGATCCCCCATTCTGGCATGGATGGCCTTTCTGTGTGGAGTTTGCATGTTCTCCCCGTGCATGCGTGTACTCCTGCTTCCTCCTACAGACCAAAAACATGCCCACGTTAGGTTAATTGATTATTCTAAATTGCCCGTAGGTGTGAGTGTGTGTGTGAATGGTTGTTTCTATGTCAGCCCTGCGATTGACTGGCGACCAATCCAGGGTGTACCCCGCCTCTCGCCCAATGACAGCTGGGATAGGCTCCAGCCACCCCCAACCCTGAATAGCAGGATAGACTACTAGTATAACTACTAGTTAAGAAAATGGATGGATGGAAGCAAGTTTCGATAGGACAGCGTATTAAATTCTGTCCAACTAATCAACAATTAAACTCAATTAGAGATGGGCTTTTCAAGCCAAAGTACTATTCAATATTGACATCTGTTCTGCAATTAGTTGACCACTACCACTAAACAAACACATATAATCCATATTTAAATCCATATTGACCATGTGCCTCCTAATGTGATCCAGAGGATTGAACTGTGACTCAGGACAATAATTGCAGGACTCATTAAGCTCTGGAGCTTTTTCAGCCGCTCTTTAAAACATTTTGGCATGTCTATCTTTGGTGTGAAAGACATGAAGAGTGTTCACACCAAACATGAATGAAATCATTTACACTTGTCAAACAGGTGGAGTCTTGTAAAGACCCAAGTAGACTTGAGTTCTCGTCTCCTTGGTGTGACTGTTACACCTCAGGAGCAGTGAATCAAGTGGATTATATGAGCAAATAGCAAGAATTCCTGACACATTCACAGCGTTTTATCATCTTCTTCACAGGAATTAAAAAAAAAATCAACATCTCATGATTTATTTGCACCAGTTTGGCCCTTGTGATTCAAACTGGGTTTTTTTCTCTACATTTGGAACAGGAATAAAACAAGAGCTCACTTTGAGGGCAGAGAGTGAGAAGGTTTGATCGTTCACATTGGTGTTAATGTGACAAAACTATTATTTCCATGTGTCATGATAGGTATACTTATGCAGATTTATGTACACTGCACCCTCTGTAAAAAAAGTTATATTTATGCATATTGATGTACATTTCAGCCTCTGTATATTTACTTATATTTATGCATATTTATACACCCCTGATCAAAATCTTGAGACCAGTTAAGAAATTGAAATAACTTACATTTGGCACTGTGTGAACTTAAGAAGGTTTTAAGTAGAGCTTCAAAATGCAAAAAGAAGAAATGGAAACAAGAGACCAAAAGTTGTGAGCAGGCAATTTATTACAAACAACAATTTAACTGAAATAGTGTGTTCATCAGCTGATCAAAAGTTAAAGACATTTTCAATAGGGGACAGGTCTGGACTACAGGCAGGCCAGTGTAGTACCCGCACTCTTTTACTACAAAGCCACGCTGTTGTAAAACATGCAGAATGTGGCTTGGCATTGTCTTGCTGAAATAAGCAGGGCCATTGCTTGGATGGTTACATATGTTGCTCCAAAACCTGTATGTACCTTTCAGCATTAATGCTGCCTTCACAGATGTGTAAGTTACCCATGGTGCCTTGGCCACTAATACACCCCCATACCATGACAGAAGTTGGCTTTTGAACTTTGCGCCTATAACAGTCCGGATGGTTCTTTTCCTCTTTGGTCCGGAGGACACGACGACCACATTTTCCAAAAACAATTTGAAATGTGGACTCATCAGACCACAGAACACTTTTCCACTTTGCATCAGTCCATCTTAGATGAGGTGGGGCCCAGAGAAGCTGGTAACGTTTCTAGGTGTTGTTGATAAATGGCTTTGTCTTTGCATAGTAGAGTTTTAACCTGCACTTACAGATGTAGTGACGAACTGTATTTACTGACAGTGGTTTTCTGAAGTGTTCCTGAGCCCATGTGGTGATATCCTTTACACAGTGATGCCAGTTTTTGATGCAGTACCTCCTCAGGGGTCGAAGGTCACAGGCATTCAATGTTGGTTTTGGGCTTTGCTGCTTTCATGCAGTAATTTCTCCAGATTCTCTGAACCTTTTGACGATATTACGGACCGTAGATGATAAAATCCCTAAATTCCTTGCAATAGCTCGTTGAGAAATGTTGTTCTTAAACTGTTTGACGATTTGCTCACGCATTTGTTCACAAAGTAGTGACCCTCGCCCCATCTTTGTTTGTGAATGACTGAGCATTTCAGGGAAGCTGCTTTTTTATATCATGGCACCCACCTGTTCCCAATCAGCCTGTTCACCTGTGGGATGTTCCAAAGAAGTGTTTGATGAGCAGTCCTCAACTTTCTCAGTCTTTTTTGCCACTTGTGTCAGCTTTTTTGAAACATGTTGCAGGCATCAAATTCCAAATGAGCTAATATTTGCAAAAAATATCAAAGTTTACCAGTGTGAACGTTAAGTATCTTTTTTTTGCTGTGTATTCAATTGAATATAGGTTGAAAGGGATTTACAAATCATTGTATTCCGTTTTTATTTAAGATTTACAAAATGTGCCAACTTCACTGGTTTTGGGTTTTGTATTCTGTTCTATTCTATTCTATTCTAAGTAGCGATGCATTCCAGGTGTCATGGTTCAATTTACACATTGTTTCTGCTGCATGTGTTTTCTGTCTGTGTATTCCTACACTCAGGTTGTTTTTGTAATCGAAGCACGTTTCCTGTTGATGCTGTTGTTTTGTCTTTTTCAATCCTCATTTATTTTCCTTTCATGGCCTTTGTCTTTCACTCCTGGTCGCATTGGTTTTGGATATTAGCCTGTGTTTATGGTGTTGATTGCTTTCTGTATTTGCAGCACGTCTCTCTCAGTCAGAATCTCAGGGCTGTCGCAGATTGATTAGTCTTGTCTGCCGCCACAGAAGCTCCCTCAGTCTTCTGCAGTCTGATTTGTCCTGCAAACAAAGCCAGTAATCACTCTTTGTATAAAGCACTTCCAAAATGAAGATTTGCAACTTGACGAACTTTCCTTCAGAGTCTGAGCGTGTGATGTTATCTCTTTATGATTTAGAGCCGGCCGGGCCTGCATTCATTAAACCGAGTCTGTTCAGCTCATTTTGTCAGATATTTATCTTGTGGGGGTGAAGAGAGGTGCTCATATGAATGTAAATAGATGAGAACAAAGGTTGGTCTTTTATTAAATGGGAAATAATGACATTAGGGCAACAATCAGGCTCATCCTCGTCTGTCTTATCTTATTCCCCTGCTCTGAAAAGTCGTGTTTGTGTCGTCCTGAGATGATGTCCTCCGATTGAGTTGGGGTTTTTCTGGGTCAAGTTTGCATTTGAAACAAAGCAGTTAGTTCCTATCGCCTGAATAAACCGGCTGGTAACTACTGAACATAATAATTCTACAATAATTTCTGCGGTGGTGAGAGTGAGGAAAAGAGAAACGGACTACAAAGTTCTTGTGTTTGCCTGAGGTTGAGTTTATTTCAATAGTAGGCTCTCTTCTTATTCTGCCCACACACACACATGTGCTCTCTGGATCATTTCTCTGTTGTTTGAGTGTTTGTCTTTCCTCTGTCTTCCAGGCTTCAAGTGCCCTGTGTGCTCCAAGTTTGTGTCCTCAGATGAGATGGATCTTCACCTGGTGTTGTGTTTGACCAAGCCCAGAGTGACGTACAACGGTAAGACTGATTGACAAATCACAGACTTTAGACAGGACCATATGTAGATGAGAGGCTGAAGCTGGATGAGTAATGTAGGGTTTCAAAACTCTCTCTCTCTTATAAATATATGAGCTCTAAAATGGGCAGATGCTGCTTTTGGTATAAGGTAATTAAAGGTGCTTTTTAACCACAGGAACTTCCCCCAGGTCAGGGAACTTTATGGGGAACCAGGTGTTTTTCAACTGCAGGAACTAGGGTCTAAATTTAGATCTCGAGTAATTGATCCACCCCTGTCCATTCTGGGGGGGTACTACTTTCCAGATTCCCAGAAACTTTAGCCCTGTTTCCACCAAGCGGATCGGGTCGGTTCGTCTCGGTAAGGCCGCATTTTGTAGCGTTTCCATAGACGACCGTACCGCTCCACTTTTCAGTACCCTTCTGTTGGGGTGCCAAGCCGCCCCAAACCGGCCCCAGGGGTGGGGCTATAATCACTGCAGTACGTTGATTGGTCTAAAGATCGGTAACTTCCCGTGTGACAGCGGTAACAAACAACACACAACCCCACACGCAGCCTTTCCTGAAACAAAGCTTCACTGTGTTATGGAATAAAGAGCCACATGCTGATCACAAAGTAGAAGAGTTGCTGGATGTTCTCCATCTTTCTCTTTGTTTACAATGCCACAAATTTATTTTTCCTTGTATTTATTCGAGGGGTAGACTGTGTAGCGCTCATAGCGCTGCAGTGACGTCACGCTGTTAGTAGCTGACGCGGCTCTCGACATCCGGCCCATCAAGCAGGGTACGGTTGGCTGTGGAAACGCGCACAGGATCAGGCTTTAATGATCTGACCCTTACCAAAGTGAACCGATCCGTACCAGACTGCCTGGTGAAAACGAGGCTTTTGAGAGGTAGGTCCTGCAAGTTGAAAGTTTCTGATTGGTGGAGCAGCCACTGTGTTTTTCTTTTCCCCTCCATCAGTCCACAATAATGTGACTCCATAGTCTCTAAAATTCATAAACGACATGCACTGCCTGGCCAAAAAAAAAGTCGCCACCTGGATTTAACTAAGCAAATAGGTACAAGCCTCCTATTGGATAATTACTGCATGGGTGATTATCTTTCAGCTGGAAACAAGTTATTTAACCCCAACTGGTGCAATGGGTTGCTTCTCATTTCCTAAACAACCATGTGGAAAGACACATCCTGTGGTCGTGGAAAAGATGTTAGTCTGTTTGAGAAGGGTCAAATCATTGGCATCAAGCAGAGAAAACATCTAAGGAGATTGATGCAGAAACGACTAAAATTGGGTTAAGAACTGTCCAACGCATTATTAAAAACTGGAAGGATAGCAGGGATGGAGATGGAGCTCAACAGAGTGGATCCAGTTTGGGTTGACACATTTACTTGAATGGAAACCTGTCCAATCCAGCACAGAGCAGAATCAGATTGGAGACGTATCTGGTCTATTTGGGTCCGTCCTCCTAAACCAGTGTTTTCTTTGTGCCTGATAGTATGAATGTGTCTCTGTCAGCTCTTGGTGTTATAATTTAAAGAGTGACCCTGTAAACTGGGGAACTTCAGCTGAACTTGTCGGTGGATATCCAGTTTACAACAGCTGTTCAAAGACAGAAGAAGTCCTCAGGAATGCATCCTAGTTTAGATTTAGATATGGCTCAAAATATTCTAATTAGGTAAATATTTAATGATAACTTAAAGTTGTTTGAGAAGGATGCATCACTTAAAGTCATCGATCTATAAGGTTACTCTCTAAGTCAGAACACTGGTTAATCTCTACTGTCTTTGTGGTTTGATGAATTTGGCGTAAAGTTTGAGAGGTATTCTATTAACTCCTTTTATATCCCCTCAAGTAATCGCCTACAGGTAATTGGAAATGGATTTTAAATGAACTTCAATATTTGTTTCACTTCCAAGACCCATGAGGCAAAAGGTTCCCAGGATTTACCTTGTATGACAATCTTGAAACTGTTAAGTGATGTAATTTAGCATAATCTGTGATGTAATATAACAGACGTGAAATGCGGATATCACCCTCTACTTTTGAAAAAAATCCCTTAAGTTTTATTCAACTGATTTGAATTTTGTCAATGCTTACTACTTTCAACCATCTGCTGAGGAACCATTATGTTATTAGGTGTTAAATGAATCATTTTTACAAAAAAGGACATTTTTATGAGGCAGTGGAGGAGAACAGATTATTAGAAAGAAACATTCCAATATTGTGTATTTGAGGAGACATATTCTTTTTGAGAAGCATCACTTTGCATTAAGAACTGACTGACACTTTCTTAAAAGGAGACAATCCCAGCTCTCTGGTTATGTAATCTGATCCTCTGTTTGCAGTCTGCTTTCCTGTGAAATCTTGTGTAATCTTCTTGTAATGTTTCCAAAACTGTAGACCAACACTGTGGTTGCCTGCAGGCAGCTTCTTCTTTTATTCATCTCTGAAAAAAAAATCTGTTAGACTCATATGTGTTTAATGCGACCACAGAACAGGATAATGTGACTCAGAGATATGGTTCAGTCTGCTGTTTGCCCTTTGCTCCTGCCTAAATATGGGCAGTTTATCAGGTTTGTAAAGGTCATTTAAAGAGTCCTCACATTAAAGTCGCAGGCTGCAGCAGATAATCAGGTTTTATTGAGCACTTCACACACCGCTGAGTCTGACAGCGGTCAGTTATTAAAGAAGTTCAAGTATACCACCTCTTGGTCTGCAGTCTCTTCTTAAAGCTTTGTCACAGCTGGGAAGTCTGATTAAAAATACTCCAGTCATGATGCTTGGTTCAGTGTTGGTTTGAACGTTGTGCTGTGAGTCCCCCCTGCATGTTGGTGGCATCATTTCTTAATTTTCATTCAGAGCAGATCATCAGATGGAAATTTCACGATCCTGGTGAGTGAAATGCTCTGAAGTTTCTAAGACTGTTTTCCGTGAAATAAAGCTCACTCTCTTACTCAACCCAGAAGCTGCTCCCTTTGGTTGGCATGTGTTTGCTTCTCGACTTTTGCCTAGATCAGAGAATCCACACAGCCCACCTGAACAGCTTGTTAAGAGTGGGAGTCCGGCTTATCGTATCAACCGACTGTTCACTACATCTCTCATTTGAGTTTAAACTCCTTCCTTAGAAAATGTGTTATAGACATATAGAACGGACTAAAAATATTAAAAGCTTCTTGTATATATTTGAGTTTTCTCTTGGAATTAAAGAAATAAATCTTTCAAGAGACTTTGGCATGTACAGTTTTGCTCATAATATAATATACCCTGGCAGAATTTATTATTTCTTGGCCATTTTTAAAGAATATTAATGATAAAACAAAAACTTTTCTTTCACTCATGGTTAGTGGTTGAGGTGAAGCCATATTTCATCAAAGAACTGTTTACATTCTTTTTAAATCACAATAACTACAGAAAGTACCAAAATGACCCTGTTCAAAAGTTTTCACACCCCAGTTTTCACTTCCTTTGTATTTCCCCCTTCAACTTCAACAACAGCTTGAAGTCTCTTGTGGTAGCTGTGGATGAGGGTCTTTATTTTCTCAGATGGTAAAACTGACCATTCTTCTTGGCAAAAAGCCTCCAGTTCCTGTAACTTCTTGAGCTGTCTTGCATGAACTGCAAGTTTGAGATCTCCCCAGAGTGGCTCAATGATATTGAGGTCAGGAGACTGAGATGGCCACTCCAGAACCTTCACTTTATTCTGCTGTGGCCAATGGCAAGTCGACCTACCCTTGCGTTTTGGCTCATTGTCATGTTGGAGCGTCCTAGTATGTCCCATGCACAACTTCTGGGCTGATGGGGGTAAATTTTCTTCCAGTAATTTCTGATAACATGCTGCATTTATCCTTCCATGAGTTTTGATCAAGTTTCCTGTACCTCTGTCGCTCACACATCCCCAAACATCAGAGATCCACCTCCGTGTTTCACAATAGGAATGGTGTAACTTTCATCATAGGCCTTGTTGACTCCTCTCCAAATGTAATGTTTATGGTTGTGGCCAAAAAGTTCAATTTTGGTCTCATCATTCAAATGACTTTGTTCCAGAAGTTTTTCAGGCTTGTCTCTGTGCTCTTTGGTGTATTGTAAGCAGGTTAATTTGTGGCAAGTGCTTCCTTGTTGTTCATCTTGAAACAGCCAGACCAAATTCTTTTAGAGAGTCCTGCATTCCAGCTGAAGTTACTTGTGGGTTTTTCTTTGCATCCCAAGCAATTTTCCTGGCAGTTGGAGCTGAACTTTTGGTTGGTCTACCTGACCGTGGTTTGATTTCAACAGAATCCCCCATTTACCTCTTCTTATTTAGAGTTTGAACACCGCTTATGGGCATCCTCAATTCCTTGGATACCTTTTTATAACCCTTTCCTGTTTTATACAGTTGGATTATCGTTTCCCTCGGATCCTTTGACATTTCTTTTGCTTTCCCGTGACTGAGAATCCAGAAATGTTAGTGCAGCACTGGATGAAAGATGCAAGCGTCTGTCAGGAGCTCAGAAACTCACTGACTTTTTATGCTCACACACTGATTACAAGCTAATAGATCACAGGTGAGGATGGTTTCCTTTAGTAGACATTCAAACACATTTGTGTCGACTTTGGATCAGGGTCATTTTGGAAGTTTCTGTTGTCATTATGATGCAAAAAGACTGAACACAGTTGTGTGTTCATAAATGACTTCACCTGACCACCAACCATGACTGACAGAAAAAAAAATATTATGTTTATAATCTCTGGAAAATGGCCCAGAAATCATAAATTCTGTCAGGGTATGTAAACTTATGAACAAAGGTGTTTGTCTCAAATGAATGATTACAAATGAAAGCTTCTTTTTATTTTCAGCAGTTCTGTTGGCAGTACTCACACAGATGCATTGAATTAAGTACAGCAATTACTCCTCAAACCAATCAGCAAACCGTGTCACTCTGTTTTCTGGTAACTTCTGTGCTGAGTGAGAAAGTGTTTCAGCTGCTGAACTTGCAGTCAACAGACTGAGGTTTGTACTTTCATCACGGTCTTGACATGCTGATTTCACATTCAGTCTAACATTCCTCTACAGTGTGAGTCAGGAGAATGATATACTGCATATCTACACTTTGCCCCAACTTGTTTTTATAAGTGCTGTTGGTTCTTTGTTTTCGTCAGGGCATGATAATGATGAGGATAAAAGGATGGTTTTAGTTCTGCTGCAGACACTTTGGTCTCTTTTGAGCTGATTCCATCGTTTGAAGATTATTTATTAAAATCACCTTGTTCTGGGTTTTCCTCTCAGCGTGGATGACCTACTTTTACTTTCTGTGTTTGAAGAGAGAATGACAGCAGTGATAGTATTTTTATGACTGGAAACCATCCAGGAAAATGAACACAGGGCAGCAGACACTCTTCAGCAGGTTATTTCAAAAACCAAACCAGGCTCAACAAAATGCACAAACATGTTTTAGTTATCATCACTGAGGTGTTTTCTCTGTTCATTTTCTGCTGCTGGATATTTTGGGGACAGTTTCAGTTCCTTCGCTAAGTCAAGTGACTTCCTGTTTGGCAGGCAACGTTTCCTCTCTGATTTACTGTCAGTCATGTGACAGATGATCGGATCAGTTCTCCAGAGACTGTGAGCAAAGGGCATGAGTCAGTGAAACTGTGCTTTAGACACTTCCTCTTAGACTGAAGGTCCCTTTGTGGTTTCCTGATGCTTTTGAAGTCAAGAGGTGTCCTGTTCGGGGAAATCAAACAAACATGCAGGTTAAGTTTTCGCTGAAATAAACCTCAGTCACAGAACAACTTTTTATTTCTCTCTGGGTCCAGAATAAAGTTTTTTACATTTGGATGTCAAAGTTTATAGTTAAAGTTATTTAACTGCTGTATATCATTTATTTACTATTAGATAATGTTTTTATAAGCACTAACTTTCACAAGCAACAAAATAAACAACACAAAACATTAAAGAGGGGGTATTATACTTTATTTTGTCCCTCTTGTGCCCCACAATAGTTTTAAATGATTTACAGCTTTAAAAAAAAATCCCCACTTTATTCACTCTGCTGTCTTGGAACATCATCATTATTTCAGCCTCAATTACACTTCAATTAAAATGCTGTCTCTTTAAGGCTCCCTGCTCCACAAACCCCCCTCCTTCTGATTGGCCAGCCCTGAGGAAACTTCTAGGGGGGCAGTGCCAAGAGCAGACTTTAGTGTTTGAGGCCCGCCCCTCCAACATGTCATGAAATAAAGATCCTTGAATGATGACTAGGGATGGATATCGAGAACCGGTTCCTGTTAAGGATCAGCAAGAAATATTTTAATCCATCGATATTATAAGCCATTTTTCTTATCGATTCTGTACATTAAGCCGCAGCAGACAGACTTAACGTCCACTATTCTGCCCCAGCTAGCTTAGCCTAGCAGATAGATAACAGTTTCCCAATAAAAACAACCTAACACACGAAGAAGTTTACATTACTCTCTCACAGGAGATTCATATTCAATACATTCAACATGTTATACATCCCCTGATGTACCAAAAATGATATAGAAAACATAGCGCTAGCTCAATTCTAGTATGGTAAATCGCATCAATATGCTAGCAGTTAGCAAACATAGATATAGCTTCAGTTTCAAAACAGAATTTCAACTTTCATCACAAAAGCATGTCACAAGTACTCTTTCAGAACAACAGGGATAACTCTGAATGTCACATTACCAACGGGCAGATGTTTTCCAAACAGAATGATTAAAGAAAAGTTATATGCAGGCTCATGGCTGACCTTCAGCATTCGTATAGAAAGCTCTATTAAGCTTAAAGCATTGCTGTTATCACTTACCACTTCAAGACACTTAGTTGCATACATTAGTCAATAAAATAAAACAAAACAATACATGGAAGTCATGTGTTTTTACTCTTTTTTTATTTATTTATTTATCACTAGAGATCTCAGATCCAGTGGCCAGTTTCATATCCATGTTTTTATAGTCTCTATAAAATGTTTTTGACATAGAAAACCTGTAAAATCTACTTTAATAATTAATAAGGCAACGGATAAGACGCAATCCAAGAAGCAGACTCAATAAGGGCATTGATTTAGATAAAATATTATCAATACAAGGAGATTCAAGAATTCAAGGAATTTTATTGCCATTCAACACATGTAAAGCATGTAACAACAATACCCATCGCTAATGATGACCCCATCGTTTTAGGGAGGCTCATAAATCTGCTTGAGGTCTTGTGCTATACCTCAGGATACCCCCCTCTTTAAAGGAAAAAAAACATTGCTTTAATTCAAAGAAATCCATTATGTTCCTCCCTAATAATGAATCTGTCTGAACCGCACACCACACTTCCCCAAGTGTCCTCATATATCTGGATAGAAAGGCTGAGTTGTGCCTGGTTAAAGTTGTTTTGTCAGATTGTTAATTATCGGCTCAGTGGAAGAGTCAGTCATGTCTTAATTGAAGAGGTTGAGGATTCAAACCCCAGTCCTGCTGTCTATATGCCAAAGTGTCCTTGAGCAAGACACATCACCTAACACTGCCCCAGTAGCTGTGCCAGCTGTGTGTGAATGGGATTAGTTAACACTGATGGTGCTTTGCGTAGCAGCCTCTGTCATCAGAGCATTAACATGGTGTTAATGTGTGAACGTGACTCGTAATATTAGAACACTTTTTTTCCTTGTTGATGATTTGACTTGTTTTGTGCTTTATAAGTTAGTAATTTACAAAAGAAAGTGTGTTTGTCCAAAATCTGAGGGAACAAATCTCAAAGAAAAGTATCTTTATGTGATGTTTGTGTGAACTTTAGCTTGGAGAGTTCTCATGTTGATGTAATCTGATGAAAGTAAGGACAGAAAATCTGAATGAAACCACTGAGGGTCAGTGTCAAATGTCCAGAACCTTCCTTAATACCGTCAATCCTGACACACATACAGTACACACACCCATAAACCTCTGGCCTCTAAATATATCCTCCACTGGTTCATGACACACACACACACACACACACACACACACACAGCAGCTGTCATGTGTGCATGACATCACAGCTCGCCCTGCATGTGTGCCGTCCTCGAGCTGCATCACAGAGCCTGAGATTTTTCATGACCTCGTTTCAGATTTACAACCAGCTCTGAAACGGACCGATGACACTGTCAGAGACGAGTTGTTCGTTCTTCGCTCAACGAGACGAGACGTGATAAAAACTGGGGCTCAGAGGTCAACGTGCTGCAGTAAAGAGCTGCTCTTCGATGCACTTCCTCACCTGTGGTACTTCACTATCAGCTGCAGCTGTAACAGAGGTCAATGGTCAGCCAGAGAGGAAGTGTTTGACTTCAGTGAGGTTTCAAAACGGTTTCAAAATGAGCTGACAATCACCATTTTTGATCAAATACGCCTTCTGTATGTGAACATAATTCAAGCAAAACCAACATGAGCCGAAAGCCAAAAACAGGACTATAAAAGCATCCATCTATCTATACATATCCATCCACTTATTGGTGTGAATACAAGCAATTTTTGTAAACTATTTCACCTTTGAGATACCACCGACCGCTTCAAATTAAAGCAGAAACATAATAATAATGATAACAATAAAAATTCAAACGAGACAAAAATTGCTCTTAAGTCTCCTGACAATGCCAGAAACCTGCATCTCATTATTTTTGCATGTAACTTGCTGGACACCATTTACCAACACAAATATCTACATTTTGTTTCAGCACTAGAGGTTCCACACAGAAGGCAGTGAAGAAAGAACAACGCTCACATGTTGATGTACCTCTCAGAGATTCGCTGTTGAAACTGTGGCTGCAGAACTTAAACAGTTATTGCTTCCTGTGGGGGTCGGATGCAGAGTGACGGCATTTTCATGACACCGCTGCCCTCTGAGACGACTGTTGGGGTAAAAAAGGCAGAAACAGGTAGATCTTGCAGGCTGAATTTATCAGGTTTTTGTACCAAAAATCAAAATCTTTGAGATGATATGTCATGAACATTTAAAAAGGGGGTATTCTGCTTTTCCTCATTGTAAAGAGTAAGAATGTTGGATGTTCAAGCTAAAGGTGCAGATTTTCAAACCCCTATGAATTCATATGTTGTACAAATCCCTGAATCTGTCTGTGAACAGATCAATACACTTAAATATATCATGAGATCTTCATTTGATCTTCTATAAGTGATGAGGTCTCTGTGGCTCAGTGGCAGCGGCAGCACATACTCACTGCCTCCGATTGTAACTAATAGCATGGCTAAGAGCCCAGCGAGCACCTGCAGCATCACATGGGAGAAACTCAAGAGCCGTACTCCTGGTTTCCTGCAGGTAAATGAAGTATGCTGCAAATTATGGCCGCTATCGTAGCCCCTCGGGTTACTTGGCGCACTGGGCACACTGTGATTGGCAACGAAAACATCAGCAAAACAGACAAAGGAGGGGGTCTACAAAGGTTTGAGGCAAACACAGACAATGATGCACGTCTATATGCCCAGAGATGATTGAGCAGGATTATTCCTGAAAAAGCTGACATTGATTTTTCAGGAAAATCCTGCACACTCCACCTTTAAAATAATCTTTATTCAATGCACAAAGACAGAAAACAAAAATTCCAACATGGCAGCAGTACCAGGAATACATAACCCAGTGTTAGTACAACACATGAAGAAGACAAAAAATTCAAAGATTTAAAATCCAGGGATTTCCTCTGCCTAAGTTCAGTTTTATTGTTCTTAAAACTGTGTCACTTGTGATCACAGTTTGGTGTGTCACACTTTTTGCACTTGTTACACCAGCTCTCCATCATTGAAAGAATAAACTACAAAGTTGCTCTCATCACTCATAAGTGCATTTATGGAAACGACCCACTATACCTCAAAAAGCTCTTCATCTTGCAAAGCCCAGCCTGGAATTCACACTCTGCACGCCAGCAACCTCAGGACCCCTCAGGCCGTGGATGCTTTTAAAGAAACATTCAAAGATATCCTGCTTTTAAAGAGAGTTTTAATTTGCTTCAAGAAATCTTTTGGTTATTTTTTTTTCTGTTCCCATTTTACTTTAAAGCACTTCGAGATTTCTCAAAATAAAAAAGTGCAGCATAGATAAAATTTATGATAATTATTAAAGGGGCAGAATAAAGCCTTAAATGGCTCCATACCCCCTCTTTAAAGCAGCAGCAAAGCTAGTATTATCATATTAGGGTGATATTACTCCAACTTCAGTGTGTAAGACTGGGTAATTATTTGCTTTGCTTTTGGTTGGACCAAGCATTATGACATCTAAAAAACAGTTTTAGTAGTAACTGTTAAACATTCAGGATGCAAAATAGCCTCACCCAGCGTGTATTTCTCAACGGCAGCGACTGCAGACACAAAAGAAGAGCTGTGGCATTAAAACAGACTCTCACTCCATCTGATGTAAACGCTAAATAGCATTTGCACCTCAAATCATGTGACAGTTTCTTCTACAATCATCTTGAATCAGCAAAAGTGATGAAAATTTAAACCAAATTTTACCATGAATGCATAAAAGTGTGCACTTTCTGAGACAGAGTGACACATTATGATTCCTCTGAGGGTGAAGAGCCCAGCGCTGCATGTCAAACCATAATGTAGGCATCCATAACTAATGCCTCCATTAAAGCAAACATCTGTGATACTCTCCTTTATGTGTGTGTGTGCGTTTGTGTGTGTGTTTCACAGACTGTATGAAT